>WURS02000016.1:4039057-4054196 GCA_011762765.2 Rhinocypha anisoptera | reverse complement strand
CCAGCAGCCATGTTTATAGAGATTATAGGGACCATGGGGGTTCCCTACACTTTGCAGGGCTTGAAAGCAGTATCACTACGGCCAAATAGCGATGAGTGGAGTTCTAGAATACGACTAGAGTGCCCGTTGGAGTATTTGATGACGTATCCAGTGAAGCGCTCACTTGAGCGGCGTTCTAGAATCGTTCTACGGCCCTTACTTGTTACATAGAATATGCTTCAGAGAAAATGCATGTGATGATTTCACTTGTGCCATAAATGAGATACAAAAAGTATAATGGGAACAAAATATCTCCAAGAATCAGGAGATATATTTATCAATTTATTGCTGTAAAATTTTAATGAAAAAAATATGGAAAATGTGGTACCTGAGATGATCAAAACTCAAAAGTCTCATTTACTTTAATTAGTAGGAAAAATGAGTTTTTAAGTTTAAATAAAATTTGGTTTGGTTTGGAGCAGTCCTTTTGTACATGAATTGTAGCATTAGATTTTCCCTAATTAAAAAATTAAATTCCTATAATTCAAATGATTGATATTAAACTTCCCAAAATATAACTTAAGTAAAAATTACTGACTGTTAAAACATTCTCTATTCTATTGCCAACCACCATGTATAGGAAAATGAGTAGAGATGTACCAATAAAACATTAAATCAAACATCTAGGGCAAATTTCGAAGATCCTTTGTATTTCTCACATTTGTGGAATGGTACATAACTAGATAGGATGATCAGCTTTCTAAATAATGAAACCCATATACACATCTATAAAATGAAAACTTTTAAATGGTAACAGCTTATGCGATCAACTGACAACTTTATGAAAGCTTACACAAGATATAAATACTACACTGACCAGGAGCTAATTTACTTATTTATGACAAATTCACAAAAGAATACCACCAATTAATATGTATAATGTGAATCTATGATCATTTCAACTACTCAGGGCATTTTTCTTAACACCATCTCCTACTGACCAATTACATGTATGAGATTAGAATTTTTATGCACTCTCTCTGATCATTTATAGAACTAATAAATGAAAAAATAATTATATAGATGGATGGAAATAGAAATTAAGAGGTTTTCAAAATTATTCAAAGTATTGCTGGATAGTAAAAATGTTTCTTTAGCTTTTTATCTATAACATTTGATCTACATTTATTTTTCCATGAATTTAAAAGGTGCTACAATGGGGCCAATGCTTTCTCATATTATCTGTTAAGGATAAACTAATTTATGAAACAATATGATATGTTCATAAAATGAATACTATGATATATTGTAAATGTATGTATTTAAAATATTTAAATTACAATCAAAACCTTCAACAAAATGACTCAGTATATTCTCTGGCCCTATTTGCTGCTTAAAAACAGTAGGAGACTGAAAAACACTAAATATTCAACCTAAGAATAAATTACAACTGAGATTTATAAAAAAACTAAGAAAAAATTCACTAACCATAAGGATTCTTTGTTAAATTACAATAGAATGAGACTTATAGAGATGATGGATGCCTGGATTCAATATAAATTTGGAATGGACTGAAGACGTGAAACGGAGAAATGGAAAGTCTACCTAATTCGCAGACATAAATAAACCAGAACTTGAAGTTGTCACACTTGATTTTGACTTCTGAATAATAATACTGTTTCATTTGAAACATTCTAGTTATATGGGTAAAAATTGGATTAAACTTCCAAGACATATTTTGTTGCCTATAGTAGGGACATTTTCATCAATAGAAAATTATTAATATGACTTAAGTACAATGCCATGCAAGTGAATTAATAATTCTTAAGCTTAAAAATAGCTCCTTAAAATAATTATTTATATAAATACGGCACTCCTTCAAATGTAAGGTATAATATGTGAAACTTGAAAAAAAAAGACTATATATTTAATAATAATGATTATTACATAATCACACTACTTAAATACCAGAATAGTAAAAGACGCGGAATACTCCATCATGAAGATCTTTGTCACATGAGAAATGAAAGAGCATGGCAAACAATGAGAATATTTATAGGGTACCTTTAGGAATGTGCATATCATATTTATGCTTATGAATCCTAGTATCTAACATGATTTGAAGTTTTTAATAACATTAAATTATCACAAGTCTATAATAAACTTGACCTCTAGCAAATAAAAAAATGGGGTGACGATTACCTTCATAAAAGAGTTTTGTTATGTGTTTAAAGAAAAATTGGAGTGAAAAGAGGTGTATTCCTCAAGTTACTAACAAGAAAACGAGTACTTCTGATGAACGTAAATAGACATAGCTCAAATTATAGGTTGTTAAATGTTAGATCATAAATTATCATGATGTGAATAAGTTAGTTCAAGCAAAAATAGATTATGTAACATATTCCGACACCAACAATGAATAAAACACACACACCACCATAAATTGGCAAAAAAGTTGCTTTATCTTTATCAGAAGACCATTTCCCTCAAATACTAATGGAATTGAACTTCAGAGCAGCAATAATAACCCCAAAATACACTTTGGTCACAAAAAAAAAGAAAACAAAGAAAATGAGTGACATGCAAAACCAACAGAGAACATAAATGATGACAAACCAACACCTACACTCTATGCAATGAACACACACACACACACATCCTACAAGTCTGGCAGTTAAAAGAACTATAAAGTGACCATTTTAATTAGGAAAAACAAACAATAGGGAAAGAATTCTGAGAAAGCAACAAGTGAGATAAAAATGACAAGCAATGAATTACCGAACACAAGTAACCAAAGTTCCAATATTAAAAGCTGAAATAACAGCCTCTATAAACAAATCATGGAATGACATGGGACATCAAAACACCATCCAAGAAAATGCTGTACAAACCTGCAGCCAAGTAAAGACATAATGAGAATGTGTCATGTAAAATAAAAATTCTTGTCAACAATTACAAAGGGACCAGAGTGTAGAAAGGGTAGTCATGAAAAAAATGAATTCCACATGCAGAAATACAAAACTTCTGCAAAAACATGAAATGAAGAAATTGGAAGTTTTTACTATGAATAAACAGTATGACTGACATGCAATTTGTAATTTAAATGATGTGATGGAATGAGTGATGGTCTTCATCAAAATGTTTCTCAGATATGAAGCTGAATTACAAGGTGAAAAAAACGAAATATGTAAATCTTTACCAGGAACTTCATTACTCCTTTCATCTTAATTTTCTCCTTTCTAGACATCTTTAGGTATGAGAGAAATAAAAAACCTCGACACTAATGAAATGATTTGCTTATAAGGAATACGAAAGTGAACATTCAGCCAACGAGGAACAATAAAAGCATCTAATAAAGACATCTCACATATGAACACACTAAATGAAACTTGATATCTACATATACTTGAGTCAACATTCCCTTCTGCCTAGTTAAGCATTTCTCTCTCGTGAGTATTCTATGTCACAGAATTTGGTTTCTTTCTTAACTGTGTCATGAACTCCATCACCTCTTGAGGCCAATGAAGGTGTCCTACTTTGTTGAACACTCCTCTTCTTTGGAGTGACTGTCTGTGACATCCACACCCCAGACACATCCATGTGTTTCATATTTCCACTTGCATAATGTCCTTCCGGCATTGGATGAGATATATTATTTAAACACCAAGGAAATGGTAGCCCCAAGTCACACTTTTGAAATCACACATGGATTCATGCATAATGAGATGTGGAGAGAAATATGCCTCATGGGTTAGTAGGCCAGGCAAAAATGTGAGTGGAGGGAGCAGCAGGTTGTGGGCTAATATAAACTGATTTGCAATTTTTAAAATTTCACTCTAGAATTCTAATTAGTCAAAAGGGATAACTGGCTTTTATCTACTTTTACCATTAAATCAAAGGGATTTCTGGAATTCTTAATCATTCAAATACACTAGTTGGTGACTTTAATGTGTAGTTATTTGAGTGATGGTTTTTAAAATAACTATTATATTTCCACAAAAGATCTTTTGTGGAAATATAATAGTTATTAAAAAAAAACATCATTCTATCATGGAATTCCACCAAGTGACGGCATCTACAGTGAACTTTGTAGTTATTTGTATCAATTAAAGGGGTTGAATCTATACGAACAACAAAATACTGCAAAGCTGTTTAAGTTTGGCAAACAGAAAATAATGAAGCAAAGGAGTAGGACAGACATAGAAAATGATGTCTCTAGGGCAATAATCAAGTTGACTGTGAGGAATTATTGGTGTTTCTATGGGAGGCAACTCACAATTTGTCAAGGTAGCACAACAGTTATTAATTGGGACTGAAAGAAGCCTTCAACATAAGCAATGCAGCAATTCAGGCTTCTGCAGTTTACAATATTGTACAGAGGTAATTCAGTCACACCATCCAACTTTTTCCCATTGAATGCTTTCAAAAATTTTTAATTGAAAGTAACTGACCAAAAAAAATGAGATTCATTAAAAAATTCTACTTATTCATTGCTTAAAATCCTGAAAAATCTCAAAGTTTACATTTTCAATGGGAGAGTTAGTACATTATTGATACCTTAAGCCAAAAATTACATTATTCAAATGAGTGATGCCACACCAAGCACTAAAAATTAGTCAGTCAGTTTGTCAGTGAACTGGAATACATTTCATTAATATTAGTAGATTTTAGTATAAGCAAAGATAATATAGAAAATACAAGACAATATTACCAAAGCAGCACAAAACCCATACAGCACCACCCAAGTAGTTTAAAGCTCACTCACTCTCTCTGGTACAATTTGCTCACAAAAATGTGCTGCGGGAAATGTTAATGGTGATAGGGAAAATAGTTACATAATTGATGAGCAGGAGAAGATAAGGTCCATGAGTATGAAAATTAAGGAGTAAGAATTACTCTTACCTAAAGAGTTGAAAAAACATGCTATCTTTTCCACATAACAGTTATGTGGAAAAGGCAGTATGTTTTTTTCAACCTTTAAATATGGAGTTCCAAAAAGTAGAGCCAAAAACAGTGTGTGTTACACTCTTACCTATAATTATGAAAATCTGTATGAGGGTTAAGGCTAATTAGTACTTGATAGCACTATGAATGTGAACTAAACTGGGAACAGAAAGATGAAAGTGGAGAATCCAATCACTTTTTCTTTAATTGCCATTCATTGAGGAAAAGAGAAAGTATTTGAAATTACAGAGACATTCTGTGAGGCCTTTCCTGACATCTGTAACTGGAAAAGACATAACTGGGCAAAGAAAGGGCATCAGGGCATGCCACTCACTGCAAGAAAAGAGAATGATGCTCGAATCATACCAGCCTTCACATTTGTATAGTCTAGGTAAAGAAAAATGTGAGGAAGAAGACAATTCACATACTCTTTTATATCCTTATCAGGGTTAGTGAATAAAATGTACGTCAATAATCAGGCAATTAGGCACAAAGATAGAGAGAGAGAGAGAGGTTTCATGAGGAGCACAGATGGAATATCCAAACTAAATATTATCCAATTTCTAGAACTTTTACAAAACAAAACAATACATATTATTTTATACAACACACTGAGCAACACCTTTTTACATTTAGACAACCCCAATATAATTCTAGGATGGAATCAACAAGGAAATATAAAGGGAAAGGAGATATAGAGCATAAGAAATCACTTTTCAATGGAGTGGTATAATGGGTATGGTTGAACAATATTGTATTGTAATTGTTGCCCAAAGTATCTAATGAAAACCACTAGTCCAGTTTTTGAGAAAATTTAGAACAAGGCAAACCATAAACAGAATATTCAAGCTCACTAGGATACAAACCAGAGAATCCTTCTGGTACATTGATAACTTTAGATGATTGTTGAACATGTGAAATTGTAGAACAACTGATATTGTCTTCAACTATCATATTAGCCTGAATTTAATGATGTTTTGTACAATAGGAAGTCCTGCTGGTACCACATGATTTCTTACAGTTTAAAAAATGTAAATGTGTACTGCATGTATCTACTAATGTTTCAGTGCATCTCTTATATTCACTATACAGCATCCCCTGAGTCATTCAAGCCTCCACTTACAGAAATCCGTACTTATGTAAATGGCCACAGCCCAAGAAAAAGCCATTTTGCATAAGTACTTTACGCACAATATATTTTCTCTGCTCATTTAGACTACAAGTGGAGAAAATAGCTAAGCATTAGTTTTAATGTTATAACCACACTACTCTGCCCACTAAAAATGAATTTAGTGTATTTTCGTACCCATTCATCGATTTTTTAAATTCAAATTTCTGTAGAGAAAACACTGTTTCGTCAGGTTTTTTTCAGCACTACTGTTATTATGGGAATAATTACGACACACAACTTTTGACTACATAGCTGATACTGGAACAAATTAATTATGTAACTCGGGGGCCACCTGTACTGTTAATTATCTGGATGTTCATCTTACAATGCAACATTGTTAAAATATACTAAAATAACACCTTGAGGAAGAAACTGTAAAAAGCTCATGGGGAAAACTGTAACAACTTCACATATGTTTTGTCTTGAGGCTACAGTAGTTTTTATGATAAGTGTTTTAGTAATTATAGCTTCAGAACCTTTACCTAATATTAATTTTACAGAGAAGAGAAAAAAGAAATTCAGGAAAACTTCAGCCAAATCTCAAGTTAACAAGGAATGTGATAAAATTATGATGTGAGTCTTAAAATACTCATGGCCCAAGAAGCAATGTTTAAGCTTGGAAATTGTATAGTGTCACAAAAGAAACTAAATGTTGGTGACAAGAGCATTTAGATACCAATTCTACAGGAGGACATTTAGCGGACCTTCTAAAGGACAATTGGATTGCCTCAAGAATCGAGAGATGATTTTAATGGAAAAATGAAGTGGAGGCTTTCCCATGTGCTGAGCAGATAAAATGATGAGAGCTTTAGAAGCAGCAAGGGAATTAAAGATCTCACATAGCAGTTTAAAATACTTTGATGCAGAGGATGATGTAAATAAAAGGTTGATCAAACATAGCTCAATATCTCACTAGTGATTATACTGAGAAGTTAATTAGATACCAGGGGTCCATTCTCAACTGGGGCAGAAAGGCTGGCTGGCTGCTTGGGAGGATGAGAAGTACCAATCAAACAATAGTTTATGTTGATATGACATTTAATTTAAGTACTAAAGGCATGTAGTCAGTGGTGAGTAAAGCCACATAAAATGAGTAACCTAGATGTATCATATATGGTTTACAATCATGGGTGACTACAGATGAAAACTGACTCCTAAAGTAAATTAAAGATGTAAGAAAATACCAAAGGAAAATTTATGATTTGGGGTGACTTATTGTGCAAAGGAAAAGAAATTTATAAATGAATTTGTTGATTAGGTCAATGCAGTTAGTGGAAGGCACCCAGGTGCTTTACTATATCAAAAGGGAATAGTTCTACTCAGCATGTTCAAGGATCATCTGACAGAAAATGTAAAGAAGTAAAATACTAAAACGTCTTATTCCCAGAGGAATAATAACACAATTACAAGTGTTAGCTGATATGATTAATGTATCAATCAAATTTCTTGAGAAAGAAATATAATGACTGACTTTTGACCTTAAACCATGAAATTACTATATCGAGAACAATAAAGATACCATATTAAGGTTGTCAATCAAAACAGTCTGAAACAATATTGCCACTGAATTTGTTTTGAGTGGATTTAAGTAATGGGTAAAATTCACTCCTGTGTTACTCATTATTTGTTCTACTTTTCTATGATATTTTCATTTCCTTTATTACCATGCCTCAGAATGTAAAATTTAAAAAAATGCCATTATGTATCTAGGAACTACCTACATTTCTAAAATATATATTTTGCATCAATACTTCTGGTGACTGCTTTCACTAAATTTTTTTCCAAGAGGATGTTTGGGGTGTCTATAACATCAAAATAAGAACGTATTAAGTATTAGAAGGTAGTTTTTTTGCAAAAAGCTACTTGCAAAATGTTTATAAAAAAGCAGTCATGGTCAGTTTGATATGTGAGGGAAGAGTTCTCCTTGTACTAAGCTCAAAAACATGTGAAAATTCACAAATGAGGGTGAAAAGGGAGGCCAGTTCCTTTCCCTGTGCTGTATGTGATTTGCCAGTAAGATCTGGTACCCAGGAAATCATTAAGCTTGGATTAAGTTGAAGGTGTCCAGAGAGGTCACTAGGTCCTGAACCCGGGTCCCCTGTTCAGTAGCCAAGTGCTTTACCCACAGGGCTAACCATGACCTCAAAATATAATAAAAATAGCTTTTAACGTCATAAGAAATTATTGTCAAAAAGCATGTATATTTAATTTAAATATTGGTGTTTGTTTAAATTAATTTTAATGATCTTGAAAATGTTCATAATTTTAGCATCTGCATGATTCACGAGTTCAGAAAAAATTATAGTAGAAAAATGAGAAAAGTAAATGAAGTTTTCCTTTAAATAATTATGGCTGCATTATATGCTATCCTAACATATATTGTGAGACACTGTATGGGAATGAAGAAGGTACTTGGCAGTGACAGCAGTCATTATTTATGAATTTACAAAATGTTTGGAATTCGCTTCACTAAGAGAAAGGCTCAAAATAATACAATTGCATTATGGTACAAAAGCCATCCCTACATTTGCAATTAGCCTAGCCTTCATGTACTATCTATCTCTATGCATTACACCCCCAGATGATGGTCGAATGTTAAAATTGAATACCGGAAATAATACATGCTATAATGCAACCTAGTACCTTCATATATTTAAGACCCTATTGAAACAAATATTTACTATATTTTATACATAAATATTAAGAGATTTTGCTGCTAACGAAGCAATGAAAATTGGAAATCATGATGTTTTGATAAGTACAACTTTTAACTATTTGTATAACTATAATGACAGCCCACTATACTTATCAGTAGTTCTCAAGCACTTATAAGATATTTATCATTCATATAAATGTATCAATACTAAACTGATCTGTACTTTCAATTATTTCTCCTTCTTTGTTTTCATCTCTTAGACTGATAGAAAAGTGACAACTACTAATATTTTATACTTTTTATAATATCATAATGTGGTAACTAAAGCCTTAGAAGTACATATTCCTTATAAATTAAGAAGATACAAGCATGATGTGGAATGCAGAAACATTCATGGTAAAATGAAATAGCAAATTTCCACAGAATATTCTGAGGATATTCCTAGTTTCACCGTAACTTAAATGTTTCTTCAATTCTGTAGACTTCCTACCACCTATCATTATACGAGGTGCATTAAAGTAGGACGGGCTCTCTTTATCAATGCATGACAGATATGGCAGCACTGTACGACAGACAGAACCTCTAGCGGCAGCTGCGAGAATGAGAAATGTTTTCGATACTTAAAATGGCGATGTTTTTGTACATGATCAGCATGTTATCCTTCCTGGTGTGACACCAATTGAAATTCATCGCCAGTTGAAGAAGACATGTGGTGATGGAGTCATGGATGTGTCAAAAGTGCGTTCATGGGTGCGACAGTTTAAAGAAGGCAGAACATCATATAACAACGAATCAAAATAATCTCGGCCTCGTACACCAACAGCATCACAGCAATTTTCCAGTGGTCAAAACAGACTCCTAAAGAAGTCTTCAACGCGGCCATAAAATCATGGTGTTGACATTGCAAAAAATGTGTACGGTTGCAGGAAAATTACATCGAGAAGTAACACAAGTTTTATGGTTTTTAGGTGAATAATTAGTTTAAAAAAAAAATCGGAGGCCTTATAACTTGAATGCACCTTGTATCTAAAATACCTATTCTCTCCCTCCATTACAATTTTCCAAACCTAAATATCTATTCTATTGTTTTTCTTGTCACATCTTCCTTGTCTGTTCATGGAAATGAGAGATCCCCAATCAAATCAAGGCGGTAAAACCAGTCGGAATGGTGCTCAGCCACCTTTATTGATCATCATCCTATGTTTGAAGTCCAAAGATTGGTCTACATTGAAGTCTACAAAGATTGATCTGAAAGACCACTCCAACCATACCTGTCACCTGCCAGCCTCTTCATACCTTCATAGTTATCAGAGAAATGAGTGAAGTGTAGTCAAATAAAATAATGGGTAATTATGTACGTACTTCCAAGAATAATGATGAACTCAAAAATGGAATTCCAATTTTTATCAAGTTTAGGATTAATACTAATAATATAAAATTTATTTTTCCTTTGGCATAAGCTCATGTTTGTAACTTTTTGTCTCTTCAAAAACTAACAGGAAAGGTTATTCATCTATGCTAAAAGAGTTTTACATTCTGATTTGTTACTTTTACAGAGCTACAACAATTATTTACATCATGTTGTCCTGGTATTATGTAACCAACTAAAAATAAACCATATTGCCTTGATTCCACCTTGTATTCTTTATAGCCTTTATAATGGAGTACCAGAAGCATTCTCAAGATGAAACAGTTAAGTAGACCAATTTTCTTAAGCTTGAACTGTAATGAAGTCTAATCAAATGCAGCAAATCCATGAGAGTCAAACCTCTTGGAGAGCAAATATCCATTTTACATTTCTTATTATCCACCAAACTTCTTTGAGTTAAGCAGAAGACTTAAAATTCAAATACTTTTAAAATAACTGGAATTAAACAAACAACTAGTAATGAAGTCAGACTTAATGTATAAAGAACAATGTTTTTATACAAAATAAACTTGCAAGTCAAAGAAATTTTAACATGTATCTGTTTACATTAAGAGCTCTGGATGTGTGCTCCCCAAATTGATCGACACAAAGTGAAACCATACCCATATGAGTTCAAGCCAGTGGTGATGGATAAATTTGTTATTGCATCATGATTTTAATGATTTAACCATAAAAATACACCCACCACCATGGAAAAATGACATCCAAAGCTCTCTACAAGTACACCACATCATCACGACTCGACATCACATCTCACAGCCACGGAGGGGAGGAAATGGGAGAGAGGTCACTCCTTGTTGCATCAAATCAAAAAACATACGGCCGAACCCCATGGCTGGCTGGCCACTAACCTGCGTTCCCTCCCTCCTCGGGGCAGTGTTCGTCGAGGAGGAGGACGAAGAGGACTGGGAGGTGTAAGAAAAGGAGGGCACGTCGACGGGCCGCTGGGGTGACTGAGTCGTCTGCACCGACGCCTGGGTGGCCAGTTCCATTCGACGCCTTGGCGCCCACAGATCTCCGTCGGTCTTCTCTCTCCGGCGCGGCCACGGTTCGGGGGCCTCGCTCGCCCTCGGGGGTGCCACGGGAGACACTCCCGGCACATCGCCCACCGCCCTCGTGAACCCCGTGAGCACCGGCTCGCCCCCACGACCACTCCCCGCCCTCCCCGACCGAAACAGCAAGCCCCCGCGAGTCTCCCCGGCCAAGTTCCCACCCGTCTCCCCGTCAATCAGAGCCGTCGAGCGACGGGGAAAGAAGTCAGTCGACTCCCTTCGGAAACCTGGGACCCTCGAGTCCGAGTCGTTGCGACGGTGGGAGGAGGGGCGCTTCTGGGACCCCCTCCCCGTCTCCTCCCGCCTCATCTGAGGCTCCCGAGTGCGAACAACATCCTCCACCGTCGTCGTGGTCTTCCTCTTCCCGGTCCCCGACCTCTTGCCGGCCGTGCCATTACGCAAGTTCACCTCTCCCGAGTCCTTCTCCTTGGATGCAGCCTTCCCTGCCCCTCCTGGGCGAATGGCGTCGTCCCCACCGAGGCCTTGAAAAAACCTCTTTATGTCCCACTCCCTGAGGAGGTGCTCGTCGATATCCGAGTGCCTCTGCTTTGCGCGCTGGAGTTTCTGTTGCTGAGACTGCGGAGCTTCCTTCTGTTAAGGCAGAACGTCCGACAAATTTTTCTCTCTCTTTTCCTTCTCTCTCTCTCTCTTTCTTTCTTTTCCCAAACAAGCACACACATGTTGCTGCATTCGCATCCCCCAAATCACAACACACTCTAAATACGCAGCCGACTCCTCTCTTATTTTTTTTCTTTTCCTCTCGTCCGCTCCACCCGTTAGGTGTGCTGCCCCACCCCACATCTCCCCAAACGTCGCCCTCCCCCCTCTCCACCCATGCTCCCAGACCCAGTGACTACTACATTGGGCTCACTTTCATTCTACATGTTGTGTGTGTTCAACAGTTTTAAAGGAGTAACTATGACCATCATCTCACTTCTAAGGTCTTGACATGAATGAAAACTCAACTGATGGCAACTACAAGTGCAGGGCAATGCGGTAATGCATCATGGAATGCACAATGATAATAATGGAAGCGCTATGATAGCAAGCTTTTTCTAACCAAAGGCTGAAGAGATTTCCCCACAAGCCAATAATACCAACTGTGATATCTGTTATGGAACTATGGTCGGGATGGGGATAGCTTGTTTCAGAGCACGTGACCCTGGAGTATGGGCTTCAAGGAAAGGGCACTACAGCCACCTTCGCAATACATGTATAAGCATACACATAGCCTTTCTATTTGAATGGGTACATGAGTATGTGTCAGTGTGTGTTTATGGCGCAAGTATGAGACAGTGAGGCCTCAACATGTCTACCCACCACCATTTCCTAGCAAGTAATCCAGTGTAGTATTTAAAATATTACAAATTAAAGTAATGGGAAAGAAAAAGAGAAAGAGCACTAAATAAAAAAAACCCAATCCAAAGGTGATAAAAATATGAAAATACAATTAGTACAAATAAATATGTATATATAAAATTACTATGACTAAAACAATTTAGGGAAAACAATAGATACACAGAAACAAGGTAAAAGGATCAAAACATAATGCATCATTCACCCTAATTGAGTACTTTTTTTTGAGGTCACTAAATAAATATTTTAAAGGGGTCAGAAATCATACTGAATAACAAGTTAAACCAATGCAGTTATTGTGGTGCTAATCTACCAAATTTCCTCCTTGATTTCTTTTCTACTCTATCTTCAAAAAATACTAATCTATGTTATACTCGGACTAAAATATATTGAACTACATCAGTCCTGAACTGAAAACTAAACATACAAAATGTTCTATTAGGAAACCCAATTTGATTTCTCTATGTGCCACACAAATATGTCTCAACAAAGACAAACTTCCTGAAATGTTGTGAATGCATTGATAAAATTATCTTATTTGTATTTAAGCACACATTAAATAAAGAAATGTTTTAAGTGACAATTGACAAAAATTTGAATTAAAATTTTATAATACAGGAAATTCAATTTTCTTTTTGTACCTGAAACTATTACAGTTCCCTTGAATCTAAAATTCAATTACAGAACTTTCATATAGGAGATATATATAATTTCGTTTTGATTCTTTAAATGATTACCTAATTTTTGACCACACTTAAAGAATGAAATGAAAATTATTAAACAAATATAGACATACAAGAACTTGAAATAATTTACCCTAAATTAAAATGTAAAATAAATGAAAATTAATTAATATGACCAAAAAAAAAGGCAATTTAATTGACTTTATGGAGTGATAAGGCAATGTTCCATGTGTTCTGTGGTGGTGGAACATTAACTGAATCTCTTAAGAAGCAGAGCTGCATCACAAAGACGGAGGAGTGCACAGATATTGGAAGGGAAGCCCGGCCGTGCAAACTGATCGATTGTCACTCACCCTCTTCATCACCAAAGTCCTCTCTCCGCTCTCCTCTTCATCTGGAGTCGGGGGGAGTGGCCTGTTTGGAGCACCGCTGGACGAGGCACCTGCACCAGTTGTCATTAATGGGATGGAGGGCAAGGGAGAGAGGAGAGAAAAGGAATCACATGGTGAGTGATCATGCCACAGATACAGCGACCACAAAGTGACATTTCATATGGGAGATGCAATTGCACCATTGTTTGTTTTGCTTGCATGCAGGTGGGAATGGTTTTGATGTGATCTTCCAAACACATAGCTCAATCAAAATTGTGAAAAAAATCTGTTGGCTATTGTTTACTATTTTATTTTTATAGGTGCTTATGATAGCTTAAATCATTGTAAAACATTTTTTTAGGTAGCGTTATTATGTGGAGTAGGTATCAATAATCAGTTCAATAATGCTGCTGAGACCCTAGAAAGAAGTTTTTATTTGAATTGATGTTATTTATTTTCCCACATTATTGAACTTACTTGAAAAATACAGTTTAAATTCAGCATAAAAAATTAGACCCTAAGAGAATATCACCGGAATTGTTCAGTGGAATTTGATACGCAGTTGAGGTTAGTCAAAAATTAAAGGAAATAAACCGAAGAAGCAACCATAATTAAGGTTCTAAAATATATTGTAATTAAAAAAAAATTATAATTTTGAGTGTAATATTTTTAAAAAATGGTCTTTACTGCTACGCGAGCACTTTAAAATATAAAATTTTACGAAAACAACGTATCTTCTTCATCAAAACGGAAGAATTGACAAATTTCTCACCAGATGTAGTATTCCGTGCTATGCACAATATTACTATATTTTTATTTAATCTCGTTACATGCACGGATTCTGCCAAGAATTTTTCAGCATGCATAAAAAATATTTTTCTGCAAGAGGAACATCATGATGAGACAGAAAGTGACCAGGGCATATGGTTTTGCCAGGTCAATCACAAAGTACTGATAATACTTCACCGATTCAGACCAAGCTTGTGATGATTAAAAGTATTATTTGCAATACTGAATATATGCATAAATAAAATATAAATAACGTAAATCTATGCATCACTTTGTAGTCACAATAGATATAATGGCCAAGAGTACAGTATTTTATTATGATGCATCATAATTTCTTACATTTATCAAAATTAGCCATTATCTCGTTTTCACATAATTTGATATAAAAAAAAGTTTTCAAGGCCCCATAAATGTGTAAATTCAAGTTTCTGCTGTAATAGGGTACATAAGGTAATTAAACATTTATTATACATTTTTGTAAAACCATATTTACCATAAAATAGAAATAGGATTTATTTTCAAAATTTAGAATCAGAAAAAGGGGGGTCTTATACTGGAGTTACTTATATGATCTTATATTCGGGTACATACAGTATATATACTATATATATATATATATATAAAATGGGATAGGATTTGGAAAGAGGATAGGAAAACATATAAAGACGAACACAAGGGAATAGTATTTTTCACGGAAAAAATATGCCGT
>WURS02000016.1:3991613-4006478 GCA_011762765.2 Rhinocypha anisoptera | reverse complement strand
GGGAGGGAGGGGGGGGGGGGGGGGGGGGGAGGGGGGGGGAGGGAGGGAGAGAGAGAGGGGGAGGGAGTGAGAGAGAGAGTGAGAGAGAGAGAGTGAGAGAGAGAGAGAGAGAGAGAGAGTAAGGTTTTTCTATATTATGTCCAAAGGTATCCTGTGGTCTTTTAACAAAGTGATTTATAAGCCTAGGAAAAAATTCATTTTCGTCTCACTCTCACTCTCACTCTCACTCTCACTCTCTCTCTCTCTCTCTCTTCCTCTCACTCTCTCACTTACTCTCATTTGTATTTTAATTCACTCTCTTTCTCCTTCTCTCTCTCTCTCTCTTGCTCCTAAAGCTCATGTTTCATCTTTTAAGAGTGTTATTAATTAACCGTGTGCAAGTGTGTAATTATTAATTCTCTTTATCTTTCTCTCCTTCTCTCTTTCTCTCTCTATTTGTGCTTTTGTGTTTTTGCTCTCTTGTTTGGTTTGGTTAATTGTCTTGAAACCAGAGAGTTTCCACGTCTTTCATCAAAGAGAGAAGGAAAAATGAACTGATATCTGGTTTCAAACGTCATATGTCATCTATGTTTGGTTGAGAGTGAATGAGTGGGTAAAAGAGAAAAAGAGAAAGAAAGTGCGAGTTAGTGAAATCGAATGAGGGTTAGTGAAAGAGTAAAAAAGGTAGAAAGTTCATGTGAGAGTTAGTGAGAGAGAGAGAGAGAGAGACGGAGAGAGAGTTAGAAAAAATTTAAAATTAAATATAGATTTAAACTTAAATAAATACTGCTCAAATGAAATTTATTCTTTATAATTAATTAAATTAATTGTAAAATAGAAAATAAAGAAATTTAGAGATAAACAATAAATATAAAGGTTACTAAGTTCAAGGTCATGGTTAAAGTCATATAATAAAAAGAAATCCATTTCAATCACAGTATAAAGGATGAGCTATAATTCTTTTCGAATCGTTATTTCTCTCATTCTTTCTCTCTTATTCTCTTTTTCATTCTCTCTCTCATTTTCCCTCTCATTCTCTCTTTCATTCTCTTTTTCATTTTCCCTCTTATTTTCTCTCTCATTCTCTCTTTCATTCTCCCTCCCTAGTTCATCCTCTTTATATCCCTCTCTCCTTCTCTCCCTCTTCCATCTCCCTCTCTCCCCCACTCTCCCCTTTCTTTCTTCCTCTCTCCCGCTCTCCCTTCCTCCCTCTCCCCCTCTCTCTTTCTCTCCCTCTCTCTCTTTCTCTCTCTCCCCTATCTCTCTCTCCTCTCTCCCTTTTTTCTCTACTTCTCTCTCCCCTTCTCTCTTTCTCTATTCAATGTCACAAACATTCATTTAGTTAACCAATACTCATTTTCTCTTCTTTCTTTGTCTCTATTAAATTGTTTTATTACTCTTCGCATAAACACATTCTCTTTTCACTCTCATTCTCTCTCTCTGTTGGTGTGTCACACCTAACGAGCTTTTTCCACAGCTCGTAACCAGAATCTTGATCTTAATTGCTTTTTCTCTTTCTTCTTCCTCACTTTCTCACTCTCTTTCTCTCTCTTTCCCTCTCTCTCTCTCTCTCTTACTCTTACTCTCCCTCTTTCTCTTGTTCTCTATCCTCACTAAATAACTTGGTGTTATTTGGTCTATTATTTGCCGAATTGCTTTCTCTCTCTCTCCCACTCTCTCTCCCACTCTCTCTCCCTCCCTCTCTTTCTCTCTCTCTCTCTCTCTCTATTTCTCTTTCTCTCTCTATTTATGGTTATTTTGGCCAACATGTCCCTTTAGGCACATTTTTATTTTTATTCCAAAGAGAAAATGAGAGTTTGAAAGTGGGATAACAAGAGAGAGAGAGAGAGAGAGAGAGAGAGAGAGAGAGAGAGAGAGAGAGAGAGAGGGAGAGAGAGAGGAGAAAAGAAAGTAAAGAAAGGAAGGAAAAGAAAGAGAGAGAAAAGAATATAAATATAAAATAGCCGGATAGAGGTATAAATTCAGTATATAATTAGATTAATTAAATTTAATTAGCTAAACAAGGAAAAGAAGAAGAGCTAGAGAGAGAGAGAGAAAGAGAGAGAGAGACTCGGAAACCAACAATCTTTTGTCTAAACATTAAAATCCAGTCTAGAATTGAATTTTCCGTTACAATTTCTGAATAGTTTTAAAAACTTGTTTTTAAATAATTTTTAAATTTAAATATAAATTTTTTAAATTGAATGTGTTAATGTGTAAAAAAATATTTAAAAAATTATCTTTATAATTTACTATAAAAATAAAACACAATTTGTGACGTTTTGATTGGGAAAAAGGGGGAAAATTCTCAAAAACTCACTTGAGCGTCACCAGATGGCGTGGTGAAATTATTATGATTTTTGACCTAGGTTTGGTTCAAAACACATGAAAACAAAAAATAGTAATTTGGGTGCAATTTTCTCTAATTATTTTTATCATAACAGTTTTTTCACGAGTATTGAAGTAAACAAGTTAAAGTGAGAAAAACAAGAGAGAGAGAGAGAGAGAGAGAAAAGGAGAGAGAGAAAGAGAAAAAGAGAGAAATTGTGAAAAAGTTCCAAAACTGTTTTGTTATCAAAATCGATTTTTCAATCATCATCATCATCCAAAAGTAGTTTTTTACTCTAAACTAATTTTATCCCTAACAATGAAAATAAAATTTTAAGAATTTAAAATGAAAGAGAGAGAGCGAATAAGAAATATCAAATTAGAGAAAAAAAAATGTGAGATAGAGTGCACCATCTCACACCTCAGGGGTTGCCATGGCGAA
This sequence comes from Rhinocypha anisoptera, assembly GCA_011762765.2. Lineage (NCBI taxonomy): Eukaryota > Metazoa > Arthropoda > Insecta > Odonata > Chlorocyphidae > Rhinocypha > Rhinocypha anisoptera. The sequence continues at coordinate 4,003,729 of WURS02000016.1, read as the reverse complement.
AATCCACAAATTACGGTTTGAACTGCTTGACCATCCACCTTACTCACCAGATCTAGCCTCAAGCAACTTCTTTTTGTTCCCTCATCCAAAAATTGCACTCGGAGGACAGAGATTTTCGTCAAATGAAGAGGCAATCACCTTCGTGAACAATTATTTTGCAGAGAAAAACACAAGAGTACTTTTTGGACAGGTTACAGAGATGGGAGCATTGCTGGGAGAAGTGTGTAGAACTACAAGGAGACTATGTTGCAAAATAAAAATAAATTTCAGAAAAAATGTCTTGTATCTTTGTTGGGTCGGAAACTCTTCAGCCCACCCTCGTATGTACAGATAATATGAATGACGTAGATGTTAATAGTATGAAAATTTAAATGTGATTTTCTAAAGAAATATTGGCTGTTTATACCTATAATAGCGTATTTTCATGATCAGGGGGTCATGTTTTATTGAAATCAACTACCAATTGACGAGGCATCATATACCAAAGCCTGTGTCGTTATCAAGACATTTTTGCCTTCAGCAACGTGTCATTAACCAAGTACATCATAAAGTAAGGCTGTCATTAAGAACCACTGTATAATAAAGCAACTTAAGTCTTTATTTCATTTCCAAGGACCACTACTCCATGCTCACCCATTTTTGTCAGATTGCTGCTCCTTTTGGGGATCCAGCAAAGTCACTATAATGGCCAGGCCTAGTTTTGGCCGACGTCCCCACGGAGTGGCAGCTGATGAGGCAGCCTGTGGATTTTCCTCCAGACCTTCGGCAGATGGATTTCCACCAAAGCACATTGAGTTGGGTGGGCCAGTACAGCATGTGCAGACAGATGGGTTTTGGCAGAAGAGCTCAATCGATGTGTGTAAGCTTCGGAGCCATCTTCGTTGCATACTCTGCAAGCTACCAGAACCTTCAAACGATTAACAAAAAATTAAAATGAACAAAAGTTCAAAGTTTATGGAAGTCAAATCAACATGACTAATGAAAAGTCCATAGTGGAGTGAAAGGAAATCTAATAAACTTATAAAAATATGAGTCCTTCAAAAATTTTTCAACAGGAATGACTGAAGACAACAATCAATGAGTTTAACGTACATGTATGTAAAAAGTAGAAGAAAGAGTTAATTAAGAAAATCGCCAAATGAGATTCCTGAAGCAAATTCTGGATGATGACATGACTAAGCAAAGAGCTGAGCAGAGAGAAGAAATAAATGGAACTAAATAATATAAGAAATAGGTTAAAAATTTTTTTTTTGCAATTTCCACTTAAAAGACTTCTTTATTCCGACATGTTTCAGAAGCGGTGGAAATGATGTAGTGCACTGAAACATGTTGGAATAAAGAAGAAGTTTTTAAGTGGAAATTGCAAATTTTTTTTAACCTATTTCTTAGATTATGGAGTGTTGCCACCACATCTCACACGACTATAACGTTTATTCGTGCTAAATACTTTAAATCAATCTTTTTACAAATGATGATGATAACAATGATAAAATGAGTGTATATTATTTTCTTTGCAATTGTTGCACACGGGCCATATTCATGTCATTGCCACCCGGCTTATATTCATGTCATTGCCACCCGGCTTATATTCATGTCATTGCCACCCGGCTTGTAGCCGACTTGCAATGTGTACCCCTAAATAAATAAAATGCATTTGGAGAAGGATGGAGATACTATCGTTACAATTTGTTAAAAATACCTTAACTTTTAAAAATACTAAAACTCAGTCAATCACTGATGAATCATTTCCCAAATTAGGTGGATCTGGTCAGGAATTCTTATAGCTAATCTTGTATTCCAGTTTACAACACTCGTGATGACGATTTTCACACTAAGTGGTACGTCCTCTCTCTTCAGTAGGAAATACTAAATGTATTATAGACCAAAAAACCAATTTTTAATAAATATAATGGAACAATCAGAGAGCTGACAAGTTGAATTATTATCAAAAACATTTTCCTATTAAAAAATTTGTACAAAATGTAATGGTTGTATGATACTTTATAAGAGAATTAGTTATTATTAAGCTATCTAATCCAATTACCATGGCTTGATGGAGGATCAATGGACTGTCCAAAGCTACCCCACGAAGCCCCACCAACACCACCACTTGAAAAACCATAACCGCTGCTGTTTGAACCATTGGCGGACAACAAAGACGTATCTCCACAAAACCCACTGTCTTCTTCACTAGGCTGAGCATAGGACGAGCCAGGTGGGTATAAACTGCTAAATGTGTCATTCCATGGTACGTCCAAGGGCCCTGTCCTGGTGGAATCTAAATCAAGACAAGTTTATATATTAGCATCTTCCGGCATGCAATGGCTTAGTATCTCCATTAAAGCATATATTACACCAAATAGTTCGCATGTTCAAACAAATAAATTAACTCACTTAATCTGTTGTCTGAACTACTTCTCTGAAAACCAGGTTCCCCTTGGCAATTTAATGAACTATCACAAGAGTCATCCAAACTTCTTTCACTTATTAGAGAGAAAGAAAGGAGTCATTACAATAGTGAATCATCACTGCCAACATGTATGAAACCAAATTAGCAGTTCACCATGATTGTTGTTTACCTCGACAAATGTTTTCGATGGCATCTAGGAGAGAGGAACACTTTACTGCACATTAGCTGTGACGATGACTTCGTTCGGTGAACTTTAAATGCACTTCCTTTGAATGTCATTCCAACAGATCCGAAGATCATTTCCCCCAGCATGCTCACATCGGCACTGGGCTTGGTTTGCTGAAACAATGGATATATTTTAGAAACTTTCCGAAGTAATAATATTACATAGGTTGTCTGTAATCATATTCAATAAATGCTTCACTATATGCCCAACAAACCTGATAGTATGTCCCATTACTAAATGATGAATACTTTGCATCGACTTTAGGTCGACCTCCAAATTTTAGTTTACTACGGGAAGATTTTTCATTGCTTGCCTTAATAACACTAGAATCGAACAATAATTTTCGACCTCTCCAGTCACATTCTCTAAACAGGAGCACCCTAACTTGCTCCCTTTTAAAGATGAAAGGTCTCAAACTAAAAGAAAGTTTATAAGAGGCATGGTATATTTAGTTTTTAAAGTATATATATAATGGCATGTAAACGAAAACAATATGTACAAGTATATTTAAATCAACGCAACAAGCCCCACACGGAGTTCTATTTCCAAAATGATGATAACATTAATTCAAATTAAAAATTTGTTTTTCGTGTAACGGTGGGTCAGAACTCGAGTAATAACAAATGTGATCATTGCCAACTCTTTATGAGGATTCAGATATATACAAATTCGTCACGATCTTATCTCACCATTCACCCTCATATTTTCCATTGACGGCACACGTATATTTGGAGTTTCTCTTCCTCGTCGAAAAAAGCCTATTCAGTAGCGCCATTTGCTAACATTTTGGTGCCCACTACGTTCTTGTATACTCGCGCTCAATATAATAACGCCTGAAAATACGCAATCTTAAACGAAACCGCTGTCCAACGAGTCTAGGACACATATTGCACCGTAAATAACGTCACGTGCTTCAGTGTCACGTGGGGGATCTCATGAGTGGAAAAACAGGCTTGCGTAAAATATGATCAATGGTCATGTGACCTACCTATCATCGAAATAAACTAAGTGGGAGATTTAAATAGTCAAACTAGTACCTAAGAGTTAGTATAAAATAAAGCACAAATAGTTGGCAAAATTATCTTTATTTACTCTTTGAATAATGAACAAGAGATTGAGACGGTTTACTATAACCATGCACAAAATACTGACGGTAAGTACATGCCCAGGAAGCTACTAGAATATTTTTTTTCGAAGGACTTCAATTCTACACATTCTCAATGGTAAAATTTGTTCCAAGCTGTAACAAAAAAACACAAGTCTATTATAAGCATTTTGTAAACCGGTCCATGTATTTTAAGCAAAATTCTGAGATTTGACATCAATATCCTAAGTGAAACATACAAACCTCTTTTTTTGAGTATGGTAAATTGTACACAAATGATCCAACTAGAGTTCATTCTTGAAAAACGAATTACAAATTCTATCAATGTCTTTCAAAAGGTTTTTAATCATTTCTAAAAATAAAAAAGGACATTAATCCCCCCCAAAACATGCAATGAAAAAGCTACACAGAAGTACTTTCATAGAAAAAAAAACACCTTGTAAAGAACATTTTAAAGCACCACCAAACAATGCAGTAGATAATAGCTTACGTATCACACTTTAGGAGTTAATATTAATTTTCCATCATTACACAGCACAGCCCAAAGCATCTGTAATTCACCATTTCAAGGCTTCAATAAAATACAATTTATTGAATAAATCCAAAAAACCAAGAAATTCATATTCAAAAATAACAAGATGGACAACTTTTAGGACATTATAGATTTACAAATCCACCTCATAATAGCAGCCTTTTCTTTAAGGCTGGAGCCAAACAGATTTTTCGGAATGTGACATATACCACTCCAGATAATGGAACCACAGTCAACATATGCACTCAGTGGCACATTACAGAAATCCACTTAGTGGGGCAACACATACAAAATATTAATTCAAAGACGCCTCGCATTCTCTATAAACAAAACACAGGGACCTGAAAGAAGTGAACTCCTTTAAAAGAGCCAAGAGTTACACAAGCATTTCATGGCAAAATTGTAACAGCCATAACAAGCATTGAAAAACCATGAGTAACACTGTCCATATATTTTTAACCAGGATGTGTACGTAGTGGTGTAGTGTGAACACACAATGAATGGGAACAGAGAGGGTAGGGAGAAAGGAGATGGATGAGGAGGCTGTGTAAGAACTCCTCAGAGTGACAGGGGTCGAAAGAGACATGCATTCCCTCCCTCACTGCCCCTATCTCACAAAACAGCCTTGGGCACACATGCTTTGATGAAGAATGCAGCAGTGATTCATGGGGATGCTCTTGAATTTTCTCAAGACATCAATTTACACAATGTAAGAAGGGGATGTACACCTCCTCCTTGGAGATGTACTCCAGTAGCCCCCAGATTGGGGCACAAAGGACGAGTGGACATTGGTGTATACACACAAATGCTGGAACACATACATCCAGACAGGATTTCTGCCGTAGAAGTAAGAAACAGCAGGGGCAAGATGGGTTAGGAGACAAGAGGCTTAACGTCCTCTTCCTAAGGCTAATGCACACATTTAATAGATGACTCAGGTTTGTCTGCATTTCTCCCCGCTCTTCCCCAGAGCAAAGCAGGAAAGCCTTTGGAAAACTTGAGTCACTGCAGATCTTGAGTGATCAAATAAAAAGTTTCTTTTTTCAATACAACAATGCCACCAGCAAACACTACACACCTTTTTTTTTAAGTGTTAAACTTTTTCGAAATACCCTTTACTCTGATTAATACCTCTCTCAACAAATTACCAACCTTTTTCTTTATTATCATTTTTTTAACTATGCCAACCAAAACCATTACACAGAGTAAATGGGCATGGATCCCCATTCTCTCACTTGGCCATGTCCAGCTGTTAGCACTCAGCATTCTTTCAGACAGCATGCAAGACATAAATGGGAGTCCAGAAGGTGGAAAGTAGTCAGACAGTTGCTGTGCCTTTCCTTCGTCTCCTTAACTCTTTGAGATTTCCATGGGAGAAGAGGTCCCTGGGGGATGTGCCGGGACGGAGACGGGGGCTTGGATGGAGGGGGGAGTCTGCTGGGCATTTGGAGAGGATTGGCCCACCACCACCGAGGGCGTGCCGTGGGTTGTCAGGGGGTGCAGCGATGAGGCTGGGGGGGGCACAGCCGGCTTGATGAATCTCTCTGTAGGCCGAGGAACTGCCACCGATCGAGGTAGGTGGGCCTGCAACCAATGAGCACACACAAATAGCATTAGTACTAGTACACTTACATTTTTCCCTGGTGAAAAATCATAATTAAAACTGTAAAAACTTTGTAATTTTACATGAAAATTACAAAGTTATTGTTTTAACCCTCTTCGTGCCACCTAATATTGTGGCACTAGTGAAAAGTGCCAGTGTGAATTTGAGAGTTTTGCAACATCTTTAAAAAAAAACAATATGAAGTTACTTTTTTAGATATGAATGTATTTTTTTTATATAACTAATAATGGATCAATTGTTGTTTATAATATTCTTATACATTCCAGAAAGAATAAATGTAATTATTACAACAAAAATAGTTTTAAAAATAATTTGTTACAAAATAAATTATTGTTTTTGTAACCAAAAAGTAATACATTATTTGTCACATACCATTAAAGCTACAATAAACATAAATAAATTAATTTGGAAGCTTTATCACAAAAATTATAAATAAATAACATACATTTAAGGAATTACATACATTTTAGTTGACCCACACTGTCAATTTCTAGTCTTTCAAACTTCTACCATTAGACTGCTCATCTAACACCTATGTTGAACCATGCAAATGCTGTGGATGCCTTTCTCGCATTTTATGCACTCAGTTCGGGACCTAGACCTCTTTTGACCATGTTTACCACTACAAACTATGCAATTTTTTTCTCTCCTGCCTGGAAGTTGCCTTAGTCCTAATTTTAACCCACTAATCGATTGGCTTGCAGGTGTCATTACATCACTCTCTGTTTTCCCAAGCCATTCAGACTCCAGGGCCTCTATGATGCTAGATGTGTATTGGATCCTTGTCATTTCTTTTGCTGGACTAGTCTCTTTGTAGATTATATATGAATTGAGAGTCATAAGTGCAATCACACAAAAAACAACTTTCTTCCGAAACTTTATGGTACACCTTTCATCTAAGTAAGAGTAAGTTGTCATGTCTGAGGAGTCAATGCCACCCATATACTTATTGTACAGATCTATTATTTATGGTCTCACTATTCTCTTAGTTTTGCCATGCCTATTCTTTCTTAGTGATGTATTTTGTGCTTTTTTCTTTTGTGGAAAGCAGCAATACATGATTTCTCTGTGATTTTTTTTCTCTTTGTCCTAATAATTTCACTCTTTCTATAATATTTCTTTTCCCCTACACTAAATTTTTCTTTCAATCCTTGGGTAATGTTCTTTCTATTCATTCTCAATGTTCCTGTCAAAATGTCTGCTTTTTAAAAAGTTCACATGCCAGAACAATACTTGTGAAAAAGTTGTCCACGACAACATGGAAACCCTTCATGAGATAATTTCCTAATTCTAAGAGTTTTTGTTACAACCATAAAACTTAGTCCACGTTTCTGCAAGTCTCTCCTATCTTCTTTATACTTTGCTCCAGATGAACGCCAAACAATAGCTTACTACCGAGTCACATAACATCCAAAATTTTATGCACCATTTGTGGTGATGCTTGTTGGGCAGATATTGAAGTAGCTGAGAATGACTCTTAGTACCAACTAATGTTTCGTCAACACTAAAGTGCTCACGGAAAGTGTAGTGATGATGAAATAAATGATTGGAATGGTCAACAATAGGTTGAAATTTTGTGCAATTTTTCATTGTCTGGTGGTAAAAGTGTCAGTGAGATGAAAAAATTTCAAAATTAGTTGAAAACGATTCCTCGACATCATTTTACAAAACGACGGAATGGAGCAAGAATTATCTGCCCAGTGTGAAAAAATGGTCGGCCTTTTAGTAATACCCATTTCTAACAAAATTGCAATGAATGCTTTTTCATTTCATTCACTGTCACTGCATGCCACTCCCTCACTCTTGATCTTGGCGATAAGGTTTCATGGGAAGCTAAGAACTTTTCAGCATACCTGTTTGTTTCAAATGCAAATATATTACATAGACTTAGAGTGAAAAACAAATTGAAGTAATCAATGAGGTCATAGTTTGGTGGTGGCACATGCTTGGGTCCTGGGATTTCAGCGTAACTGAAGTTGGTAGGACAATAATTATCACTGTTTTCGTCGACTATGCTGAACTCTGAGGACTGTGTTGAATCAGCATCATCGCTGAGAATATTGACATCACTATAAACATCATCGCTGCCACTATCATCTATCACTCAAGGTTTTTTCCTTTTTATCACAATGTCATCAGAATCGGAAGTCACTTCGTCTCTCCCACACACACTCTCCTCGTCATGTATCTCTAAAGAATCATCATCATCACTTAGCGATAACAGATAACTGACCAAATCATCATCTATGTTATTCTCTAAAGTAGTTTTGGTAGCCATTTTAGGAGATAGAAGGGTGATTTTCTAATTACCCATAATATTTTCAAGACTCAGCTTCGTGCACCCTTTCACTCACAAAGGAAGAACCTAACTGATTCCCCCTCTTGAACAAAGTGGAAGTTATCTCCGTAATAAATCTCAACATTTGTATCTTCACAACTACACGTTACAAACTAAGTAATCCCCTCTATCAGAATTGATGACACTATAAAGTCTCGGACTTTTACATAGAAATTCTTTGTCATCGCATCGTCAATGTGGTCGATTTTTGTTTATGTATCATAAACTTCAGGAGTATTAGGTTCCTTTGTAGTAATTCACGCTAGTAAACCACACCGAAAATAAAAAAAGATCGTGTTTCAAACATCTTACTTACGTAGGCTTGGTTATGCGACGTCAAAAATTGAGTAATTTCCATGACTATTAAAATCATTCATAATACACACTTAAAATAAGCAATACATAAAAAATAAAGTAGAAATTACACTCTTTAAAATAATGCCAAATCTATTTACCAGTCATTAAAAATGTACTTAGTATTATGATTTTAAGTATGATCTACACTTGAGCCGATATATCGGCCTGTGGCACTATGAGGGTTATAATTTACTGGTAAACTTAGTCAAGAGGATCTTAGACAGTACAGGGACCCTGAAAACTACAACCCAATTTAATATTCACCAAGACTTTAGTATACATTTAGCAAATACCCTAATTCATTAGGGATGGGATGATACCACATATTCAATACTCGACACTAAAATTTTATTAATGCCTAGATTTTTCAATATTCGATTCTTCAATGAATGACAATGAAATTTGTCCCTTTGTGGATGAGACCATTAATTGTTTTTATTATTTATATTATTAATCACTTTACATACATTAAATATGTAATAATAAATAATGCAATTACGTGAAGATCTGTCTAGCATTTATATTTGAGCTTGATGGGGTTAACTCTTGATATTTCTGAATATCTTGGTCAACAGCATCAACCTCCTGAATGTGTACGTAAACTGATAATGCTTGTCCACATCGAGAGTTAAATCTCATTCTCTTGTTATTTTCTGCTTCCAAATCTGTTTCTCCAAGTGCTTCTTAGGGTAGCATGTGTTACAACTTAACACCCCAGGAAAGGGCACAAAAGTTTAGTCCCACTAACCACTTGAAGTTTGTCATAAACGTATGTGTGATCGTACAAAAGTTTTTTAAGGCCATAAATGTTATCATAGAAGTTACAATGAGCCAAACATCACTGATCTTACTTCCCGTCATGAAAATAATAATAAAGCAAAAAATGTTGAATTAATGAATCATATTAGATGTTCATAAGTTCATTTCATGCTCCATTTTAAATTTAACTGAATGATGGATATATTTTATATTTTCCTTGTCCCTTAGCTAAGTTGAACAAGGCCAGTGATGAGCCATTAAATAATATTACATTAAGTCTAACTTTTAAAACTTTTTAACATCCAGAGTATGCTTTGGCCTTGACTTGTAAAATACGTGTAACAACACATGGCTTCCACATATCTCATATCCAGGAAAGTTTCGATGCAAGCAGACATACAAATGAAGATAATTCCACTGCAATACTCATGACTTACGGTGATAGATATCCCTACGGGGGGAGCAGGAGGTGAGGAAGATGGCAGGTAGCCAGCAGCAACAGCAGCCACAGCAGCAGGCGTCACAGAAAGGGGCTGTGGAGGTGGGCAGGGCAGGGGAGGGGGCTGGTGGTAGGTGGCCTGGCCACAAGCATAGCACCGACTCATGGGACTGGGAGGGTTAAAGCCAATACTCTCCCGAGATGTGTTCAGATTTACTGGATTCAGACCTAGAACATCAAATATAGAAAATAAATGATCACTTCAGCAGAAAATGCTGACCAATTGGAAAAATATAATGTGACTGGCATGGGACGGATGAATTATTTCAAGATTCAAAAGCAACAGGAGGAAAAAGCAATGTTTTATGATGCATTTTAGATACAAGCTTAGCCCATCGTTTTATGATACATTCCAATTATGAAAGAGCAGTCAAGTATACTAGCAAATTACACACGAAGAATTTATTCAAATAAAATCAAAACATAATTTTTAGGAGATATGTAAGGATTTGGTAAAAAAAAACAAAACTACACACACAAGGCAAAACAAATTTATTACCACAGTTGGTAAAATTATCATTAGGTATTCAGCATATGTCCATATTTCCTGGATTGGAAAATTTGAATGTGGCCAGTAAATTACTTTCTCCATTTCTAATATTGTCATTTAAAAATCATGATGTAATAAGGCCATGGAAGGGGCTTGGAAGATGACATAACAACAAATAATCTTTGTAAGATGAACAGCAATTCCTGGTGTCCATATTCAATTTAAATTCCTTACCTGGACTTAGTGGGCGTGATGTGCTGGGTGAAGGATTATATGGTACAGGGCTTGAGACAGTTCTGGGTCGAACTGGCACACCAGACATAGCGATTTCGTTGTAATGTCGCTCCTCCTCCATTTCAAGACTGTGTAAAAGTGAAGATGGTAGACATGGTAATTACTCACTAACAGTGTCACAACAAGCTCTACAAACCCTTGCTGGAAATCATAACTCAAAAATCTAAATTTTAATTCAATAATTTGAATTTTAATAATGAAATTTAGATAAATCTCCCAGCCCTATTAAATGTTTGGGAATTACTGATATTTTCCTATCAAAATCTTATTCCCTTATAATCTGCATCACCTTTTGTCTTTCGAGTGGGGCAGTGGAGATTCGATTGAGCAGAGTTAAAATATTTCAAGAATAATTAGGTATATCAAAACTTGCAGTCCATATTTACTTTCCTTGATAATTATTATTAATTTGGAACCAAAAAGTACATAAATTTTTTACTTTGTAACAACAAATCTGAGGCAACTGAAGGAAATAGCGATTTTGGGTCAGAAAAAGTTTCCTAATACTTGGCAGATAGAATGCATTCGTAAACTTTGGAGGGTCATGAACCTACCCAAATGGCAGTGGAAAGGGAGCCCCCATTCCAGAACAATAAGAAAGTGTGGCTATTCGAACCTTTCTTATAAAAGGTCAGGCCATAAAATTAAGTTAGGACTATAGACGGTAGGAAGGAGGCGATCATAATTGCAAATACATATTCTCCATACTCTCCATCAAAACATAGATATACGTAAACCACAGTCAAGTGGCTAGTTCCAGTAGAAGATTTATCTGTTTCCCCTTGAGTGATACAATGTGCAACATGGCTATGAAAAACATTCCCCCTTTCTCATCTCAAACTCAAAAAATTTTGGTCCGGAAGCCTTCTGATTTCAAGTCTCCATCTTTCTTTATCTTTCCATAAATCCTCTTCTAAGACCATTACTCTGATTTCATTATATATTCCCTCTCTCAAACATTTCCTAGGTCTTCCTCTTTTCCCTTAGAGTGTAAATTTATGAATCTTCTAGCTTTCGGTTTTTTTTTCCTCCTAAGTAAAAATTTATTCTTTTTTCAGTTTTTCCCTGTGCTTAGTTTTTCTGAAAAATCATTTTTCATACATTAGCTTCTGCTTCCTTTCCTAGTTAAAGAATTTCCAAAATATTTGGAGATCACAGAACTGTATGATCACAGAATGTACACAGTGCAAAGTTAGCATTTAAATTTCAAGAAACAGTTTGCTTATAAATAAATGAAAATGGACATTTTATCAATTCTTTAAACAAATATTGATGATTGGTAATCTACTGGTAAAGGTAATTCAAGATATGACATGCACCTCACTCAAATGCCTATTCCTTTTCCAACCTCTACCAAAATTCTACGAGGGCGGTATGATAAGTAAGTGACTTTCTGAATTTCCCACGCAGTTACTCCAAATGCAACAGTGCTGCCATCAACTGTAATCTTTCAGTGGGCAACTGTCTAATTTTGAGTAAGCT
>WURS02000016.1:3972800-3991513 GCA_011762765.2 Rhinocypha anisoptera | reverse complement strand
CACTAATTTTGATACGCATTAACCAATAGTTAATCTGTCAAAAATTAAAACAAATCCTTTTCCTGAAGAAAAGGGCAGCAAAACTGTTGTCATCACAATTCAACAAACACGGACGCAGCACCCGATAAAGCCGAGAGTACTTGGACGATGCCGCGAAAACCTTCATACCAATTTCAATTTCCATATGTATTTGTATTATCTTAAGAGGCTGAGTGCCATGATCTGTCACAAAATTGTCTTTCCTTCTGTAATCCTAGGCCTCATAAACTATACATTTTAAATGTTGCTGCAAAATGCAAACCACAAATGTCAATTTCCATGGAGTTTTGCTTCAAAAAGGTAAAATACTCATTAAATGGGAATGTTACTAGTAAATAATAACCTTGATTAAATAAACTTGAAGCACATGGCTGAAACTGTTATTAATGGCCCAATATGAGGTAAATGCCTTACTATGAAAATAAAAAAATTATGAATGGGGTTTAACTAAAATACTTTATTTCGCTTAATGCAGCATTTTCTTAAAAAAAATTCTAAGGTACTTCTATGAACCCAGTACCTGAAAACGAGACAGATTTAACATCATGCAAAAAAGTGAGGGCAAATGACATGGGACGTAATATCCTTGTCACTGCATGGCATTTCATCATTGAGAGATACGTACTGAAATCAATGACATTTATTACCTTTTCTCAGCTTCCAATTTGTCCATCCTCTTCCACAACTTATTGACAAGGGCCTCCTGTTCTTGTTCTAGTGTGTTCTCTAGCTCCACCTTTTCCCTGCGCAGCTGCTCCAAATTGGTTTGCTTGGTAAGAGTCTCAGCTTCCAGCTTCTCTATTTTCCTCATCAGCTTGTTCACCAAACACTCCTGCTCCTGCTCCAGTGTCTGCTCCAATCGGCATTTCTCTTGCCGAAGCTAAATCAAATGGAACCTCATCTTTACCATTCATCAAGCAATGATACATTCAAACTACCTATATAGAAAAATATTGTATAAATAAAAAATTAGGAATTTTAATGCAAAGGTGAAATCAAAATCACTTGGTGTAAAATTCATAGTCTCAAGTGAAAAATTGTCTTTTTCTCTTTAACTATTACACTATAATCTCTTTGTTTCTTCATCAGAGGTGATTTTTTTCTGCCAAAATTGTAAGATTCTCCCACTTGGCTGCTGTGTTATCATGTTACACACTAACGGACATGTGTACACATAATTAAATCAGAAATACCTATAACCATCTAATTTCAGCTCTTGTAAATCAAACACATTTGATAATGTAAAACCAAAAACATTTATTTCCATAGGAAAATACTTCTTTTCTCAAGCCAGAATTGGAGTACCAAGTCATCTACAATTGAACTGAAGAAGTCTAGGGTGATTTACCTGAACATAGCTTTAACTGAACATTAAATGAATTTTTTGAGTAACAAAAGAAAAAAACAGGATACAGCTGCAGGCATAACTTTGTGAAGTCATTTATTGTAGGGAATTTAAAAAAATTAACTTTGCTATTTCCACATAAAGAATAATTTGATAATGTTACTATGTAACGGAACCATGGTCGGACAAAATAAATTTTCATGTGGAAATAGCAAAGTTAATTCTTTTAAATTCCCAAAGTAGAAAAAAACACTGCAATTCTACAAATCAAGTATTTATTAACATGACCCAGGTTTACCGTGGCATGACATCAATAGGTGAGACAAACCAGATATAAGAGCACTCCACATAGCAAGAGGGGGTGAGGTAAGAAAAGTCGTGGGAGTGAGAGAAGGGAAGGTTTGGGTATAAGCAAGGGAAAGTAGGACAGTAGTGGGGGTTAGGCTAATGGCTGAGGCAGGAGGGTGATTAGGTAAACCCAGAAGAAGTATTGAGGGAGGGAAGAGAGTCATGGTGAAGTCTGGAGCAGGTAAAAAGGACTGGAAAGGTATTAATGAGAAGGGGAGTTGGGAAAATGCAGGAGGGGAGATCAGGAGGGATACAGCAATTTATTCAACAAAATTTTAGAAGGTCCACAGCTTAAAATTCTTAGGTAATTGTCATCACCTGGTCAGATGGTGACAATTAGCATCAAAACCAGTTGTGTTATTCTGTTCTTGTGTGGAAATATACAAATGAAAACCTCTATTTGTTTAATATGTTGAACAGCCTTGGCAAGAGGTTAAACCCTTGTACAACTCCTTTATTTATTATAGCTTCCATACTTTTTGTTTTTCATTTGCATTGTTATGACTAGATTCTGGTAGAGTTGGTCTATTATTCTCTTGCCATGTCTTATAATCAATAACAACATTGTTCCATCCAATGTTTTAATCTACTTCTTCACAGTAACTTTCTAATCCTTTTCCCCTGGCTTTCTTTTATTCCTGCATAACTTGGTTTCAATTACAGAATTTCTTCACCTTCATTTCTTGGGTCTATGTATTTTCTTCTATGAGATATCCACACTACCATCTATGAGTTTCTGGGAGGAGTTTTCTTGCAAGTTGCTCTTTTCTACTTCTATTATTTCCTTTTTCCCATAAATTCATATTCCTTCAGAGCTTATCTCTTTTCCAACCTCCAATATTTCATCAGCAGCAGACTTTAATCTTTGTTAGGCATTTTTTTCTGAGGTTTTTGTTTTCTGTCTAGACTCACATTTTACCCTTTTAATCTTCGTCCCTTAGTGAGTAGCGAGCTTGAAAATGTGAAGATGGACATGATCAGGTTGGGTTTAGATAGAGTTGGTGAAACCAAATGGGCTCGGGCAGAAAACATCGGCAGTAATGGATACAGGATGATATACTCAGGACACGAGCAGCAGCAGCAGGGGTGGGCATTATACTTAGTAAGGAATAGGGAAGAAGAGTTATGTCATGTTGGCAATACATCAAGAAGATACTGATGGTGAAACTAAACAGAAAGCCCATGGACACTGGTAGTACAGGTGTACATGCCAACACCCAGTCATACACAAGAGGAAATAGAATAAGTATATGAGCAGCTTAAAGATAGTGAGCCTCAGAATAGTGAAAGGAATAGAGAGCATCATAATAGGTAATTGGAACACAATGGTTGGAGAGGCTGCATAGGGCAGTTCAGACTCAGAAAATGAAACAGTAAAGAAGGGAGACTAGTAGAATTTAGCAATGATGAATATGGATAAAATAGTAGAATAATAGAAGAGATGGTGATGGAGAACACAAACTGATCAACACAGAAAAAAAATACACATGAAAGATGCCAGGGGACAGAACAAGACACCATATCCTCATCACAGCTCGACCACAGGGTAGTCCAAAAGTTATCCTAGTGCGGATATAAATAGTGGCCACAATCTTATGGTCATGCAGTCATCTACAATTTAAAATGATAAAAATGGTAACACACAAGCCAAGATTGAACATGAAAACCTTATAGGAAAATAATATCCAAGATTCAGAGAAAGATTCTCCCCAGTAACTAATGAAAAATTGGCAACAGGCAATTGGCAATTTTAAAAAATGCCATTTCGGTTCTCTCTCAGTTTTGCACACTTGTTTGTTTTTTAAATAAGGAGTAATACGTAAATTTCCTTGTTAAACATACCAATAAAGAAGTTTATTAATATTAATATGTTATATTGATTTCCCTCTGCCGGTGTGAGGAAAACTGACAACACTGTTTGCCTCTCCTCCAGTGTATGAGTGAGAGAGTAATGGAGGGGAGTTAATGCCAGGATGTGGGGGGTAGGTAGTTGTAGCTTCACCCACTGTTCACCAAGGACCATTTCAAAGCAGCTGGACTATAGTAATTGGAGGAGAGAAGAGAAGTGCAGACATTGCACTACATGCGGGGAAATTAGAGTAATTGGGATCCACCTACCTGGTAAGCCGCATGACATGAGATGGAAGAAGTTTGATGGATATCACATAAAGATTTGATCAAGCTAAAGTGTTCATGGTGAAGATGCAACTGCTATGCTTGGAAAAGCAGACCAAAGAAGAATAGAAGCCTTCAAAACATGATTCTGGAGGAGAATGTTGAAGATCAAATAGGAAGTCTACAGTTGAGTGGATGTAGATAAACCGATTAGGAGTAAGATAAGAAAAAGGAGATGGATCGGACACACCCTGCAGCATAAAGAATTTTTGAAGAATATAATAAAAAGAAAAATTTGAAGGAAAGACACCATGAGGAAGGCTGCCGGACAAATATATACAAATCATAAAGATACGTCAGAAAGAAGATCTACCAAGTGATAAGATAGTAAGCACTAGATAGGAGAGGATAGAGGACTTCAGCCAATCTTCAGATTGAATACATGATGATTATGTATCGATTCAATAATGATGAATGAAAATACATTAATATTACACCCAAAAGTGCAAAAAAATTAGTGTATGCATATGTCTGTAAATACAATATATGGCTAATAAGTAATCAGTGACTTCCAAGATTATACTGTAATGACTAAAGCTCAAGTAATATTAATATTTTGTTTATAGGGTGCTTCGATGGCTATGGTCATTTCATACCTCTTCAAGTCATAGAAAAAACCCATCAGGACAAACACAACACCCATGTACTGGGTGGGACTCGAACCTGTGACCTTTGGCATTCTTTCATACTTCAATTAAAGATGGTGGTTTAGGCATTCCCTCGTTGCACTGGATGATTCCCTCGCTTCGAAGGAACAAACTGTTAAGCCTAACCAAGAACTCCTTCGTAATCGGGCAGATAACCAAGGGCCTGCTGCAGGAATAGCTTGTGTGGAATAAACTGCAGCTGACAGATGGTAGTTCTATCTTTGAGACATCCAGAGCCATTGAGAGAAGATGGGCCGAGGCATAGTATAGGTCAGTAGATGGCGTTACTCTAAAAGCAGCCCTGAAGTCCCCCAGCAAAACTCGTGGGTAGGCAATAGTACGAGTTTTCTCTCGGGCAAAGATTATACCGAGTCCATTCGGTTGCGTATTAACGCCATCCCAGTCAGCTCCCGAACATCCCGGGGTCGCCTGGGAGATAGAAGATGTAGGGTGGGCTGTGACGCCATAGAGATACTCAATCACATCCTTCAACACTGCCACTGTACTCATGGCATTAGGGTCAAGTGTCATGATACTGTGGTGACGTACATTGAACGTGGCCTAAAAGACCGAGGCTTCGACATGTTGTGTGAGGATAAATTCCATACCGACGAAGGTGTCCGTATTCCTGACCTCGTTGCTACCAATGACACGAAATCTATGGTGATCGACGCCCAGGTTGTGGGAGAGCAAAGAGACCTCAATCGCTCCAACATGTGGAAGATTACTAAGTACCGTGATAATCTCTCCCTCCTTGATGCCATCCGAGGGAAAACCACGAAAAACGAGGTTGAAGTGTTCACCATAACCCTTAGCAGTCGCGGCCTCTGGAGCAGACGTTCGCGGCCCCATGACGCTCAACTGCAAATGGTTGCCACCTTCCATTAATAGGCGCAATCAACTGGTGATGGGTTTTTAGTGGGTATGGGTCGGGGGTTCCTTAGACCTCAGCCGAGTCCCACACCCCAGGGTCACCTTCCCTGGGTGTGCGTTACTGCATTTTCCCCCACCAGTTCAAAAAGAATAGCCGGCGAGTGAGCAATGCAACTCACCAGCCTAACCCGGTCTGCAATAACTGGGGATTAAGTTAGCCAAATAACACAAAGGGGTACAAAAAACTTTGAGTGAAAATTTCTACTCTATCACACCTGATGTCATGCTTTATATGTTTATAGTATGGAATTTAATCCATCATCATCATAAACACCATAGGAAATGCAAGTCAGATATTAAACAAATTATAGACTACTCATTATAAAACCTAGGAAATAATTGCCTGAAATACAAATCGAAAATTAAGGGAAAGTTGACAGCTATCCAATGGAAAGTAAGAAAATAAAATCAAGATTATCAGTTTTGTGTAATTATCGGATTACAATCCTTGTTTCAAATAATATTCGCTGTCATCGGCTATATTTTTTAACATTGAGACTATTAGCTGCTTCATTCCAAAGCTTATTTTAAGAAGGCTGAAATGAATATTATAAAAATATATATGTACATGATTATTTAATCTTAATATATGTGGTGACATTTGAATGTCACTCTGGTGCTGTCTTAGGAGTATTTTGCCATAGAAATAAGTCAAAACCATATTTAGGGCCTTTGGAATTTATGAGAAACTGTGTTTGTTTTTCAATCTGAAAAGCTAAACATCACTTTGTATTTATATATTAGGAAGTAGAGTACTTTCCATATCTTATTAATGATATATTTTCCAAAATGAGAATCATTGGGCATATGTTTTATCCATAAAAAGAAAATATTCACACAATCCCCAACAAATGTAAAGTGATTGCCCTTGGTTAAAATAATTTATAAATGAAAAGTAACGTTGTAACAACTGTGACCCAGATTCTCAAAGAGTCTGTATGTATATGATGGACACCACTACCAATATCATGAGCTAAGAATGAAGCGAAAAGGTATCCACATAACAAATTTACGTCAATCTTACCGTGGCATGATAGATTATTTGAATAAAAGTTTGAAAGTACATAGTATAGCAGATGGGCTTGCAATTTTGTTATACACCAATTGTATTGAAAATTAAATACACTGCACAAAAATGATTGTATAGAGAATAGAGCAAAGGAGCTTAGAATGAGCAAGCCCTTGTCTGAGAGTAGTCAACTGTTACAAGTTTTACTTCCAAACAAAACCCCGAATGTGGTAATTTTTCATAAATGTGGCACATAAATATGTCAAATAGTAGGAAAAACTTATATAATACATTTACTTAATGACATTGATTGGAACAAGAATCAAACAGCAGTTTAAAAACTTTCTAAAAGCATAATAATACTCTTTTACGTAGAAAAAGAGACTATATCCCAAGTATGACAGTGGAACGGAAGGGTTTTATATATTTTATTTGATGACAACATGTTTACACCTCACGGCAAGCGCATAAAATGAAGCCAGGAAAATAAAACATATGAACTTACCTGATTAAGTTTCCTTGACAGATCATTTGTGAGACACTCTTCTTCTTGTTCATAATGATGAGCCAATGTTTCCTTTTCTTTTTTAAGGGCCTGGATCTTCTTCAATAGGGTATTGCTAATAAATTCTTCCTCTTGTTCAGCTTTTGCTTGCTGCATATGAAATCGATTCCATTAGTAGGGACAGCAAAAATAAAGTTCGGAATAAATACAAAACTTTTAAAAAGTAACAAAGGAATTAAACAACAACGGAGAAAGACGAAATGCGATATATTAAAACATTACCGCACGGTTAGTTGCTGCCGTGCACGTTAAATTTTTTGACGAGATTTCAACCTAAGATTTATTCACTACGAATAACAATAAATTTATCATATAAACCAACAGAATTCTCATCTCAAACACGAAAAATGTGGGTAAAATCCTAAAAATACATGTGATTCTTACTATTATCACAGATACTTGACGAAGCCCCTTATTCTCCTCCTGCAAGGCCTTTACCCTCAATTTGTAAGTCTCTAATTCTACTTTCAACACCCTGTTTTGCTGCTGTAAAGATTCTATTCTTTTTTGCAACTGTTCTCTGGAAACAGGAGACGGTGGCATCATGATAGGGCCCCCGTCAATAGAGCTAGAATCACTCTCACTCGCACTATCCGCCATGTTTTACAACGTTTACAACCGTTTAGGTGATGGGGTTGGTGAGCAAACTGGGCGGCTCTCACGGCTATGGTTAATGTTTTCTTTAAGAAATATCTCGCTGTTTTGTTTGTTCAACTTGTACTGGACACAAATTAGTCTATCTATTATTTCATGAACTGTTGATTTCTGAACTGAATAAATTGTATACATTCACGAGAAACCCGTGCAACGTGAGATATTTCCCATGTTGCTAAGCGCTAAATATTAACGTCGTGAGAGAATCATATCCTTAAACTATTACAGGATGTGATGTGAATTGATGTACATGAGATTGTGTATGGATCGTCTCATTTCTTTATTTCTCGGAGTTGTATTAATTATTCTGTTATTATAATTCCCTAATCATACTCGTTCAGCAGCAACTAGGGCACCGGCGTCAACAGCTATTAACACGAAAGTCCTGATTTCCTCTGACTGCTCAGTACCATAGAGAATATTTAAATTGTTTTTCTTTCGTAATTTCATGGCTTTGAACGCTTGAATAATTCTTTAAATTCAATTTTTATGTGGCGAAAGCTTAAATATACGGATAAATTTTTTTTAGCTGTACTCATGATCAAATGAAAATTGTGACGAATGTATTTATTTCCACATTCGTTCTGGTAATATCCTAGTATTCCTTTCCAACAGTGCTCTGTTTGCATTACAAAGCACTTAACCTTTCCTAAAACGAAACATTCACGTTTGTCTTAATTTTTCCTTCGCTTCAAACTTGTATTTATGAGTTGTAATACCATCAAGGACGTGCGCTTCGGTGCTTTAAATGTAATCAGCACATACTGTTGTGTTTGTCTTCTTCATCATGGTATTAATAGGTATAAACTATAGTCTGCTGATCGGAATCCTTGGTAAATATTTCATAGTAACACATAAATTTTCTCCTGCCCATTGTTGCCTAAAACTTTAGTAATACCATAATTTCATTGGAATATTATCTATTGCTTGTTACACATGGTGTACTTAAACTCTCCTTTTACTTCGGTGAATAGACTACCTGGGTTTACTCTATTTTCACATTCCCTTTCGAAACCAAATTACAGAGTACTTCATTCATAATGAAAACGACTTATTCCCTACCCCATGTGCTCTCTTCATCCCTCCTGAAACTTGTGCTCTGTCAAGAGTTTGGTTGCCTTATTCCATGTGTTGGGTACCACTTTTCCTTGCCTAATAACTTTTACCTTACTGAACAATGTAGTTAATTCTTTCCACCTCAGTATTTCATGTTTTTTACACCTTACTTCCTTTCCTCTATCTGTTTCTCATATCAATTTAAACTTCCCTCTACAAACCTTGTTATTTATGTTATTCCATTTCAATATTTCTTGCCATATCCCTTCTGAAATCAAAATATTCTTAAATTTGTCATTTCTGTTGTTGACCCTGCATCTTTCTTCATATTATACCCTTCCCACCTTTCTTCTGCATATCTTGTTCTCACTTTGACTTTTATCCAAAGTTATTTTTTTGAAAATGTATTTATGTGCCCCCAGGGATGGTGTCACTGGGGAGTGTAGGACTCACCTAAGGCCCTTAAATACTCGGGCCATACCTACTAAAAACCACAGCCCTTAGCATCTGGATCTTGATCCAGGCTTCATCTTTATATCTCACTGCCACATGGTCTTGTAGTTCGGTTACCCAGTAAATGTCAGGCATATAAATTGCAGGGTGTTTTGGTAATTTATTTGGAAAAAAAACTATATTATATATTCATTGAAATATGCTCAATTTGAAGCAATAACAAGAGTCAATTGTTGGCAGACAATTTTTACAAGTAATTTATTTTAATCTTAAGAAGAAGCACAGTTTAATGGAAAAGAGTTAAACCCTGGAAAAATGTAATTGTTACCATTTTGTATAATGAAGGTATACCTATAATCTCTCCATTTCAGCCTTCAAGAAAGGAACATGTCACCACTTTTGTCTTATCACCATTTTTGTCCCCACTTTAAATTGGCTTATCATATAAAATTAAATAAAAGTTATAAAGACAATCAAATGTAGCATTATTATTTTAAATGCACCATTTTGCACAAGTAAAAAAATGTGTATTCCGTGGTTGCATAGTGATAGTACTTAAAGTGGACTGAATAGCACTGATTACAAACAGAATATCAGGTATTCACGATAAAATTAAGGTGGATACACATGGAGTTGTATGAATTGCTTCTTGCCTATGTATTCAATGGATGATATAACAATAAATTTTCATAAATATACAGGATAACGTAGGAAATTACCTCAAAAAGTGCTAAGGATGGCACAAATAATGAACACTTATAGCTGTTTTAAGCAAATAAATTATATTTCAGCCTTTACAAATTATCTCATCACTTTGAAATGGTTTAAGCAATCACTACACAAATTGGGACACAGATACAAAGGAATTGGTACTGCAGGTGTCTAAATAAACTTATGACACATTCACAACTAGCTCAGCGAAATACAATTCTCCCCTCCAATAAACTTTTACTTCTTACCACTCCAATTTATGGTAAAAAAGTAATCATTAATAAGATAACCAAGCACACAAAACATTTAGGTGCTAGTGACATGTTAAGAATGTCTTAAAGGTCATAAATTTACAATTATACCACCTCAAATATTATTTTTTGAAAAGACTAATGACATTTGGTTTCCATGTACAACCGAGACATGATCATGTTGTAATGGAATTAGCCAATTCAGTGAGGCAATCATATTGTCCTTCAACGCCTAACAGAAGCACTTAAGCAATATATTTAGATTTATCTTTTGAGTTGTCACCATGTTCATCTGCTCATAAAAATACTTCAGATTTTAATTTAAAATAAATGGTAACATGAAAATAAATTCAGCTACTGTGTTATAGCAAAATCATAAATGAGAGTGGGCTAACACCATATTTACAATACCTATTGAAAAGGGTGATGTAATTGGCATGTATTTATTTTTCAATTTATAATGAATTTTGGCACATAAATGCCTCAAATAGATTTTAAATCATATTTATATGTAATTAATTTCATATAAAAATATGTATACAATCTGCTGACTAGATTTCTTGGAAGTGGTAAAATTACAATGTGGCTTTTAATAAACAATACTTGGAAACAGTCTGATCTGTATTCAATGGGAAGTCAATTACCCATATCTGTTAATTGTAGGATAGCAGCTTTCCAAGTCTATGTATTGTGTAGGTAATTTTTAGTAGCTGACAAATGGGATAACAAAGATTCCACGGGGTGAAAAATACAGTGATGAGTTATTTTCATTAAATATAATTTGAAGCCTTTAAAAACATTGTAACTTCTTTGGAAAGACTGATTTTTTAATAAAAATACTCTGTATGCAGAATCAAAAAATCAGAATCTTATGTCACACTGAAGTTTCTTCCCACCAAAATTAATATTTTTCAAGCTTAAAAGTAACTTTTAAAAAAGGTGTTATATAATTTGTTAAGAGACATTTCTGTTCTATAAAAGTGTAATTGTTGCAAGGACTTAAAGTCAAATAATAAAGTACCACTACAAAAATTTCTGGCATTCCAGTCTCAACTCATTCATTACAGGAACTGTGTCCCTAAAAAATAAGATAAATCCATATTAAATAAAGAGAAGATTAAGGTGTACATATAGGACAGGCATAACTTATTCCTTTGATAATTACTGGCATGTAGGGCTTTCCATTAGCCCAAATGTGTCCTAGACATTTTTGTGGCAATTTCATTTCAGGATATGCAAAGATGTATTCTATTTTTTTTAAATTCAACTCCTGCTCATGCAACTCCATCTATACATCTCATAAAAATAGCATTTTTCTTTTGAATACTCCCTCTGAGACTAGGAATCAGCAAATAGTATCTAAGTGCAGATATGAAAAGTACTTCTGCACATGAAAGAGAGATAACAGAGGTTGCTGAAATTCTTTGGAAATGTGAGCGTATTCATTCAAATAAATACCTTTATTTCTTCATGGGGATTTTTTAACGCAATCTTTCAAAACAATGTATGAGATGCTTTTTTATTATACAGTAAAAATATATTTACAACCTTGGCATATATTTCTCAAGTTTCATTATTTCTTGCGGAACAATAAATCCACTATTAGGCCATGAAGGTTTGCAATTCAGTTTCCTGCCCCCGTTTTTTATCCAATCCAGATTTATTAAATAACAAAAGAATATTTCTGGAGCATTAGAATAGCTGACTAGCTTTTGGAATTCCACAAATTTTGACTCATTCAACTTTATCAAAAGGTATATGAAGCACCAGACCAAAATTATGGTCTAGAAATCAACTCCTGAACACTAAATGCAAAGATGTTTATAATGTCTGCCAAATCCAAATGTCAACAGAGAGGATGGATAAAATAGTATTAAAAGTATTTGGCTGGAAGAGAAGAATAGGGGCAAAGAGAAGAGGATGAAAGTACCAGAGGTATTCCAAGAACCTCAAAAAATTCACTGGGATTGGATTAAAATACAGAGGCAGGAAAAGAATAAAGATAACTACCCCCCCAAAATCCCAGCTATAACTTCAATGTAGAAGGAAGGTTCAATTGTTCACATGGTGCAATTTAACACCTAGCTGAATCCATTAATTTCATTGTGAATAAGCCAATAGGTGCTTGCACGACACAACCATGAACGAGAGGGTAATAAAAGGAATATTATTATAATAAATAAAAGTATAAACTTTTTCTTGCAATTATACTTAACTATTTTTAACAATGAGATTAAATAATTAAGATATGAAAAGCTAATATTATTTTGTTGCATATCTGTACCCCCATTGGATAAAACACCATCATAATGAATTTAAGGCTTTAGAGCCCAGGTATTTACCAAAAGGTATTACTAAAAATCAGCACCTTTTCTATTTAATTAAATTATAATAGTTAAAGTATTTCATAATATTATACCAATCCTTTAGTATTCAACATAATACAAACATTTTTTTTATCTGCATATGCCATATGATGGACATGCTATACATGTCTATCTTATGAGCAATAATTTTCCATGTTGTATCTCAATTATATGTGTATAAATATATAATGAAGCACTGTTCAGCCTGCATTTGCCACTAAAATTCTGAAACAAGTATCCAATTACAACTGTTGCTTTTGGAGTAGCATACTCTCTTATCAAGGCAAAATCTTCATGAGGTACTATGTCAATTTTGATTAAAGACAATATGCATTATAACTTGGTCCTATAAACACAATCTTGCACTTTGTTTTAGTATAGTTATGTAGTGACTCCTGGAAACACTAAAAAATATCTCTATCTATAAAAAAAACTCACATGAAAAGTACTAATTTTGGCTTTAGATGTTTCTACTAACTGTTACTATCCTAAAGAGAATATTTTTAAGAGCAGAGAGCAGTAATATTCACTCTGAACAGGGCCAATATAATGTTAAAAGTTGGATTATTCCATGATTGAAGTATTGAGTAAAGTTTCTTTTCTCTGAGAATTAATGCTTTAACCTCTAGCATATGTTTTGGTTCACCTACTTAAGAAAAGCCAAAGGAAAAATTGCAATCCATATCATTTAGCCTTAATATCACAGAAATGAATGGTGACCCTCACACACCCTGTATACATGGTAAGCAATTTAAAACTGCATTTCAATAGATGCATCAACTCAAGTGCCACATGAAAATGGCTGTTTGGTTCAGATGTAAATGGAAATACCTTGTGGTGGAGCAAGTGATTGTTTTTAATGAGTCATTATTACACAAATGTAATTGAAGGATAAGAAAGGACAATAATATTGAGCAATGTTGATTTTTTAAAATTTTTTGCAACTGAACAACAGTGGATGGATTAAATATCTTCGTTGTAATAGTCCACAGAGGAGCATACACCAGAGTATTGAAATACAGCTGGCTGATAATGAATATTGAATAAACACTGGCTGAGCCATAGGAGGCCAACCAGTAGGATGTTTTGGGCAGAAGTAGCTATCACTGTAAGTTATCAGAACAAAGTTTTGCCAACAAAAGTTATGCAATAAATGTCAATTAACAGGTGAGGGTACAGGCTGTCAGGCCTGTAAACCTTTAAGGACCTCAGCCAAAACTTTTTGGCCCATATTTCATTGGATCAAACAAAGAACTTCAACTGCAAGAATAGATAATAGGTAGTTTGCTGTAAAAACACAAAGGATGATCAACTGAAAAAATATGAAAATGGAGAATACATGGTAATTAATGACAAGAAAGAAAGTATTTTTTTCTGGAAGTAGAAAAGAGAGAAAAAAATTATAATGGAGGAAAAAGGACTCAATGAACTACTCACAGGCATAGAATATAATAAAATTAAAAATCCATCAATTTGAGTAGACAATAATAAAGAAATACCTGAAACAAATGTTTAGATTTCAATTTAAAGTCAAAGTAAAAATAAAATCCAGAATAATAACAGATCATGCCTAGACAGGTTAAATTTGATGAAAAATACTTCTGCGAATGTTCACAATACAATCACAAAAAATTAACTGCAGTACTAAAGAACAAAGGAAGAACCATTGGTCATTGTCAAAAATTGGCAGCATTAAACAATAGGAAGCAATGCAGAAGATCAGCTTTTGAGTCTTGTATATGGATAAAAATTACTAGAAAAATCTATCCATTAAAAATATATCATTATATTATTTTGTGAATATGACTTCCTGCTTCTGAAAAATAATAGCAATGAAGAAGAAGACTTAAAGCAGAGACACACACACTTTAAGGGAATAGATATGGGATACATAAGAAAGTCTCTTTAATGAGTATAGTGTGAGACAGAAAGACTGTTGAGTAATCAATGGAGTTTTACAGCATCTCAATAATTATAAAAACTACAAACCCAGTAGCAGCACCACAGGAAGTGAAAGAGAAATAGCTCTACCCATTGATGCTTTGACACCTCAATTATTATATTGAAAGTTATTAATCCTCTTAGTTCCAACTATTTCTCAGTGCCATTGAAAAAAACCTATTGAATTCAAATAAATTGTAACGCTTTAGGAGAAAAAATAATTTACAAAAGCATCAACATTATGCTTGTTACTTAAAATTAAATTAATAAATTAATTTTTAAGTGAATTAATTAAATTAATTCACTTAAAATGCAGCTAATTATTGTAATATATTCACAGAATGAATATAAAAATAATTAACTGTGACAATATTAATTGAGATGTAAGCGGAAAGCAATGATGACACACTAAACTTTTCAGCCATGAGGCAAAAGCCAATGTAACTCCCCACAGCACTAAGAGGGTTAAATTAAGCCACAGAAATGCACTTATAGTAAGTTTGTTAATGCACAATTGTTTAACATCATTGAGAAAAACTGTCAAGCAGCAAAGAGTGACCTGAAATATCTTGGAGGTACTTCATTTTATTATTTTATGTGAAATAAAGTGAACATACCCAGAGTAGAATCTAAGATGTCATTGTATGAAAGCCCTGGCATTAAGCCAAAATATTAAGGGAAGCATTTACCATTTGGTATGATGCTAGCTTCTTACCAAATAAATGAGTGTTATTATTGCTTGAAGCCAAGCTGACATTATATTTTGATTATTTCTTCACCATATAAATTAAAAATCCTTGCCATAGTACATTTCATGAGTTTTGCCCATTTATCTAAAAATATTATGCTACACTTTTTAAATAAAAGATAATATTATCATCACAGAGTGGTTACCTTAAAAAACTGTTCATACTTTTAGTTTGCTGATGAAAAGACAAAAGTACTTTGACTGAGAAGAATATGTCTTTAATATATTTTTGTTCTCTTTCATACAATTTGCACATTGTTTCGGCATGACCTTTTACGGCAAATTACAAATGTTTTATGTCTGCAGGTGCACTCATTATTTTACTCCACTTAATTTTTTTAAACTATCCCATTTATATTCACGTTATCTCAATTGCCAATAACAAAACTGCTACAATAGTGCACCAGTGGGGGATATACAGGATGACCAAAAGTATAGATATGTATAATTATGTTTGCAGTTCCAGTTAAATTTCTGTTTGATAGCTAGATTTTCATAAAAAAGGTACCAATAGTGAAAACCGGATGAACCTTGAAATATTTTGTAAGTTTTAAGGCCCTAAAAGAAAAAGGACACAAAACAAAAGACAAGAGAAAACAAGAGTGTCAAAAATTACAATACACATACAAATAAAACATCCTAAATAGATTCAATGTATGTGGTACTGTTTGAAATTTAATTATTCTACTCTAATTTCATTGTGTCTTTTATGTTCCATAGACTTTATCTTGTTTCTAGGCATATACTACATCCTGGGTAGCATTAGTGTGCAATGATACAAGATAAGAAAACAAGTAAGAGCCATGAACTGAAAAAATATTTGACAAATATTTTTTCTTTAGATTGATGGTTTTTAAAAATAACTTTTATATTTCCACAAAAGATAAAAAATTACAAAACACGACCGGTTTCGGCGATGATTGCCATCATCTGGTCACCATCAATGATAACAAATACCTCTTTGTTATCATTGATGCATGGCTACTCTTTGATAATGATATTCCTCTCGCTGGCAACATTTCTTCTATCCCTCCTCCCCTCTCTCCCTTTCCCCACTCTTCAATGGAAATGTGACACCATTGCAAAGTTTTACTTCACCTTGAAGACTGTTTACTTTTGCACTTCCCCCATTGCACTTTTCACCTCTGATTCCCTATATTACTGACGGCTGAGTAGCAGTCATTATCGCTCATCCAGACAATTTTTCCCTCCATCCTCATCAGGTTGATTATTCTCTAAAGTATTTTTGAGTCATGTGACATTAAACTTCGGTGTTCCTCGCATTTATTTGTCCTCATTTCTTTGGAGTAGCTATCATTTCACTCTTCACAAAGTCCTCCAGTAGGCGACCACTTTCATTACAATCTCTGATTATTCCAAATGGGGTATCTTTAGATTTCCATCCTTGGGCCTTGGTCATTTCTCCTCTGATTCCATTTACTCCTGGTGCTTAGTTTTTCTTGAGGTCCTTCACTGCTGAGTGGAATTCAGATCTTGATATAGCTGAACCTCGATCATCTGCACCCACTTTGTTCTCGTCTATCAGAAAGCCAGGGTCTTCAACCCTCAGTACAATTTCTAAATACATATATTCTTTCCATCTTTTCCATATGTCTTCCTCCTCTCATTTTCATTCCTTATCTTGCTACACTTAGATTTACTTTCTCCAAAGTGTCTCCTGATTATTTTGTATGCTGTCTCGTTCCCCTTCATGTTTTCGTTAATTTCTTCACAGCTCTTTTCCATCCATCCATTCTTCCTTGGGCTTCTTTGATTCCAGTTATAAGTTGGTTTCTTAACTTTTTGTACAAGTAGTTATCCATGGATTTCAGAAACAGTTCTCTTACAAGTTGTTTGTTTGCCACTTCTGTTATTGCTTTCTCTCTCCATTTTCCCTAGCTGTTTGTCATTTTCCGGTCACCAGTTTTTCATTAATCACTGAGGCGAATCTTTCTCGATTCTTATTCTCCTCTTAAGGTTTTTGTTTTATTGAGGCTCAAGTTTTACCTTATTTATCTTCTTATACATTAGGTGGCTCTTCATATGAACTAAATTGTGGTCATGATTTATATCCGAGCCAGGATAAATCTTGCACTGCTTCCCTTGATTCCTTTACCTCTGTCTGATGAGAATATAGTCAATTTAGTATGTGGCTATGTCCCCCGGCATCTTCCATTTGTATCTTATGCATTTGGGTTGCTTGAAGATTGTGTTTGCTGTAATCATTTTCCTCTCATTACAGAACTCTAGTAATCTATCGAATTTTGCTTTCTGTGCTTGAAGTGTCCTCTGCAGCTTCCTTCTTTGCCCTCTTCAACCACTGCATTCCAGTCGCCCATTAAGACTAGATTTTCTATTTCTTTCACTTGGTTAAGGACCTCTTCCAGCTGCTTCAATACTTATTCTATTTCTTCATCTGTATGGCTGGATGTTGGCATGTTCACCTGAACCATCACTGTGTCCGCGGGCTCTGCTTAGAGTTTCACCATCAAGATCCTCTTGTTGTATTGCTAATATGTCTTAACTCTTCTTCCCCATTCTTTGTTCAGTGTGAAACCCACCCCTCCTACCTTCTTTTCGTCCCTCGAGTTTATCACCTTGTATTCATCACTCCAGAAGTCGTCTGTCCCAGTCCACTTGATTTCACTAACTCCTAATGTTTATCCCCAGCCTGGTCATCTCTATCTTTGTGTTTTCAAGCTCACCAGTCACTACAAGGGGACTCACTCTCTTATCTTGCAAATATCCATTTTGTCTGATGTACGAACTGGCTGAAATGGAGTTAGGCTGAATATGTGAACGCAGGGCTGCATTCTCTAGGGATAAATTAATGTGGTAGTTTACCATCTCCTTCCATATTGCAGTGCTGTGGCCCATTTCCTGAATCCCTCCCTTGGCCATCCATTCTTGCCCTCGGCTGTGGCATATGACCAGTCATTTTTGACCTGTGCCATCAATGCCCTCTCATGATACTGCTGCCTTCCTCCGGAGGTTGCCTGTCTATTATAAGTAAATAATTATAGTTTATTTCTGTCTAAATATCACAATAACTGTAAAAACAAAGTTATGGACATATGGGCAAGTCATACATAAGGAAATGTCAAAATTCAAAAGAAATATAAATTTGAAATACCTTCAGAGTTACTTTTACACAAACATTAGATAAATAAATAAGCAATAATAAAGACCAATTGGAATAGGCTGTTTTAAGACGCAATGCAGAGTGAAACATACAAACATTGGAATGAATCAGATAAAAGTATCATTTAAGAAGTCATTCACAAAATAAAATAAGTTTGAATGTAAGAGTATCACCACTTATTTTTTAAAATTCAAGGTTGATTTTAGTTTATTAGATATGACCTGGCAGTTTATTGAAAAGGCTAGACCTTGGGAAGAGGTAAGGAGGGGAAGGAGAGACTGAAGTGGTGGTGAAGGATGAGTGGGAAGAGGAAGGTGAGGAGGTTTGGGG
>WURS02000016.1:3945162-3962514 GCA_011762765.2 Rhinocypha anisoptera | reverse complement strand
ACCCTGCCCAGTACCAGCATGCGCTACCTTCCATTTGCATTTAAAACCCCATGTTACTCGCTATTTTAAAATTATTGGTAGGGGCACATGGTTAATAATCTGACACAGAAATTCAAATAAACAGCATATTTGGCAGTATTATTATAATGATGGGCACAGTAAAAGTAAAATGTAGTATATGATAGACAACAAGATATTATGAAACAACCAGGCTACCATTTTTGCAATCTAAATCGAATAAAAGGGTTTTTGTCCCTTCACTAGAAATGTGAAGTAAAAAAAAAACTTGACACTCACGTGGTGATGGGTGGGATGAGATTATGAGGTGGTGGAATGTCAAATGGTGGCAGACCAGGAGGAGGCACCGACATATCTGGGAAAGGCTTGCGACTGTACTCCCTCCTATCAGCAGTCATCACCTACAATTTAAAAAATAAAGTTTAAAGAAAAGCAACAGAACAGTTCCACATGAAAAGTTAACACTTTACCTATTCCATGATAATGGGCAGGTTCATGCGCATAGTGACAAAAATTAATTTATATTTTCAAAATTTTTGTATTCCTGAATGTGTAGATTACACACATGTATGTTGAAATGATTTTGCATTATTCATGGAATATCTGACCTTGTATTTCGATGTAAAATGTATTGCATATTTTATTATCTATGCATTCATTGATGAGGTCCTTTGTATTTTATACGTAATGACTAATAAATTATTATCATAATTATTACAGTTGAATTATTTTTTAATGTACAGCTTTTTGAATGGCGCCAGACACTTGCCTAACATTAATTTGGTTGATGTTGTCAAAGTGGTGCTCTGTAGACTAAAAATTATTTCTCAAGAATACATTTTTCAGAAAAAATATTTTTGTAGGTGTAAAGTAATGTGTTGATTCTTAAAATATCATATCTGTAATATTTTGTGTCTTTTAGCATAATACTTTTGGTCAGCTTCACTTTCAAATGCAAAAATTGGGTTGTATAATGTATTGAAAAACAGAAGAAAATGATGATGGCATGCCACAGCAAAACCCAAGTCGTGAGAATAAATATTTGATTTGTGAAATTACAGTGTTTTTTCTTGTTCTTCAATATGAAAGAATTTCATAGTGTTAAGCCTGAAACCATCTCTTTGTACAATGTGCAAATCCCATACAACATCCCATGTACAATATCCTCGTACATTAAATAACTTATGAGTAAATACTTTTGTTTGTGGAATTTCTAGGTCAGTTTTTTCTTTTCCCTCTTACTCCTCCATAAAATGAAGAAAGAATTTATGTGATTGGAATATGAGTAAGGAATATTTAATTTTGCTATCTCAGTCAAATTGCTAACTCCCATTCCTTCAATAAAAGCAACTCCATTTTTCCTAATGCACTTATTACATTTCATCAAGAGTTCCAGTATTTCTCTCCATAATCAAGCTTGTTCTCAGAATAGGGCTTTGCATGAGTGAGAAGTAGAAAGAGCACAAAGTAGTAGTAGTAATGTTGTTTATAGGGTGCGTTGACGACAATGGTCATTTTACACCTCTTCAATTCAAAGATAAAACCCATATGGAAAACACAACAACCATGCACCGGGCAGGACTAGAATCCACGACCTTTGGCTTAGCCGGCAAGCGTGCTATCCACCAGGCTAAGCTGGCCGGCAGAAAGAGTTAAAAATAATGTGTGAAAGAACAAACATTGAGTGCAAAAAAACATCAAGTATAAAAATGTGACTATTCAGAGCTGCAATGGGGCTGCAGTTATAGACTGCTTACATGCAACAGGATACAAAGTACCAACGAGTAGCAAGAGATCACAGCCTCAATGAAAAAAAACTGTGAATGTCTATCTTTCACCACGTGTATCAAGTTCGTTGTTACAAAAGTGGTGAATGGACAAAAAAAAAGAGCAATTCAGTTAAAATCAAAGTTTTCATGCCATTTAAAATATATTTAACTATTCCAAATGCCCCATGAGTAAAATACCACTGAACAAATACAAACCTCAATGACATTTTCCTTTGCAGTTGCTGCTGGTTTGTCAAGACTCCGACGTGAGGCAAGGGAAGTCCCTCCAATTACATCAATGGAGCCAGCAAGTTTTCGTCCAGGTGGAGGTCCTGCTTTCTTAGGCCCCATACTTCCAGAATACTTTGAGTTGTCATTTACGATAGCGACAGGAATGTTGCCCTGTAAAGATTAGAAGTCAATGTCGATAGGAAAATATAACAAATACATACCCTAATCAAACTCAAATCAAGAAATCACCAGATTTACTCTATGCTAAATCGATTCCCAAACCACTTTTGACCCATTAACTTTCTAATAAAAAATTGAGTTTTTAAATGTCTATGATGATTATTTTGGGAAAAAAATTAACTGAGACAACTGAGGTAGAGAAACACCATGGACATAAATTTAGAGTCAATGGCAATGTGCACTATTAAAAATATTTTGTTAAAATTTTCAATGTAAAACATTCAAGTAAAATTACATAACAAGCACTAATCAAACATCAAAGGCATTGTCCAAAATGGATGCTTTGTATTAGCAAATTAATTTCCATTTTTTTAAGTCTTTACATTCACTGAAATGTTTCATATGAGTTACAAAGCAGTTTAGGAACCTGAACTACAAAATACATCACACTAGACTGGATAAACAATTTTAATTCCAACTAATAACACAACTATAGATTTATTTATATAACCACTAATAATAATAAATACATTTATTTATATAACCACTCTTAAGTAATACTCACACCAAAGGTATTTAGTAGAATCCAAAGGATTGCAAAATAGGGAAAGGTCAGTCATGGCCATAACTAACTTAAGAAAGTAATACAAGCACTTATCATTATAATGTAAGTATTAACAATAGTGCTTAACTCTCAAACTTAAAGGCTACAATAAGAAAAAACTAAGGAGAGCTCATACCGAGGTTGACCCAAGGAATTCGCTTACTTTTCCAGGCCCCCCTATTTGACCAAGACCCACACCAGACTCATGGATTCTCATTCTTTTCTGTCGCTCACAATATGCTCGCCACGTTTCTTCATTAAAACCATAGTTGAAATAGTCTGCAAAGGTCATAAAGATATCACAGCAGTGACAAGTATGACTAATTAATCATGAAGGCAAGTTAAACAGAATTTCAGTTTTTTCTTCAATTTCAACCTGTTATATCTGCTCCTGGTTTTCTCCATGGTTTATCCTCTAATGAATCCAAGTTGAAATCATGAGCCTGCACCCCATTGATTGTTCCAACAGCCTCAAATTCCTCAATTGAAAATTTCCCAGGCTGTTGTAAGGATAAGGAATTGTACTAAAAGGAGAAGAACAAAGAGGCATTATTACATTATTACAAATAAAACATTCAATTATAAAATAAAATATCAAAATTGATGACACTGAAAATTAAATTACTTTATCATATAAACTTTTACTGTCCTGAATAACTCCATAACTTATTTCTATGAAAACATGTATTACAAAAAATTATTTCAGTTCATTCAATGCTAATACATATTTATGAATAAATAATCAAAAAGTTTCAATATTACATATGTACATACTTCTACTAAGTTAAAGAAAGAACATTAGCTTCGAGTAAGTACACAATGCATGTGTTTATTGGTGGCACACTGAATCTGATAAAGTCTATTTGGTGTAAATGACTGATTGAAGATCTTGTCACAAGAACTACATTGTGGTCAGATATTTTGATCAACAAAATGGCTAAAACTTGTATGTTATTTCTCTCATGGTATTTGTTATAATAATTAAAGTGAAAAAATTAAATTCTGAGAACTTGAAAGGAACAACCACCTAAATGTCATTAATTGACGGAGGTAATGATAAATATGATGGTAGAGAAAGAGAGATTAGGGAAAGAAAATGGAGAACATGCAGGACAAGAAAGTTAATCTGTTGACATGAAAATAGATGGTGCTCACTCAATGTTGAGCAAATAACTGAAGAATTTCCATAGGGCTTATAAATTCCTGTATACTTTCTTGATTGGAACATTTTTATTTTCAATTGTTCTATTTGGTCAGCAAAATTATTAGTGTCAATGAAATATATTTATTTTTTCTACCTACACCTATCTTCAGGGTTTACATACTCCCTTTGTATGCACTAAGAATGCAGGTACAGGACCAAAATTTACGAGTCTCCAGTTATATAATAAATTTCCAGCTGAGCTCAAGGCTCACAGAAGTGTAGCAGCTATGAAAACCTACTTATTAAAGTACTTGAAACCCAAAATGTTTTATTCAATTAACGAATTTGCAGACAATGCTTAATGTTATTTTGTTTGTAGTAATACATGACATTTTTGTATTTGAAGTGTCCTACATGAAGGGTAAATTGCTTGATCTTTGGACAAACAAATATATTATTATTGCAGTGCTCATAGTGAGTGTGATATCATTTTTCTTGAGAAAACACTTTTCTCATTGCAAAAGTGAATAATATAATAATGTCACTGTGTGATATCTGTTTAGAGGCAATATTATGTCAAATGAGTAGAAAAAGTGTCAGATTTAGTAGTAGATATTATCAGCTCACATTGGATTGCTCTCTCATCTTTTAACATCATTCTATAACATTTGGCAGTCAGATGAAACTTTTAGAGAAAAGGCCTTTCCCATTCTATTTTCAACAAGTTCCTTTAGAGTTATCTTATGTTTTTAATACATAAATTTTTGTCAACATGACACCTTTTGGATTTAAAATTAGGGTAAATAGCAGATTCCACATGGAAAAGCTCGAAGAAATATTCTGGAAAAATTCACCTTGATGTAATAAAACACTAAAAGTTATTTGTATTTATGTATATTTTATATGTCTGACCATGGTAGATCATACTTTCTGTTCAATGTGTATTGGCTTCTTTGAGTAAGTACACAATGCATGCGTTTATTAGTGGTGCATTAAATTTTGTACATAGAGCTAATGGCATGGATCAGGATCTATGCCTTGAGACTATGGTGGTGTCAGCTATTAAAACATTGGCAGTTCAATCAGCAGCCAATACCCTAATCCATTGGAAAACCCAAAAATATTTCACCAGGATGGAAGTTATTGGCATCCAAATCATGCATGTGCCCACCAGTCACTGAAAGATGTTATTTTGCATCCCCTCCAGGCATGTTAAAATTTTAAGGGTGACAAGTGTGGAATAAATTTAGTGAAAACCTTCTACGGGAATCAATACAATTGCTAAAGCCTTATTTGTAGACATATGCCAAATAATTTCAAAACTTCCCCTCACTCAATGCATAAAAAACTTCAGGCAAGAGGCAAGTGCCATGAGCCAATGTTGAGAACCATACATTAACACAATCATGAAATATCTCAGTTACCATACACAATTATTAGCACTAGATTGAAATTATCTAATTGAAAAGCATATGTGTACAGTAATTCCATGTAAGTCAAATCTATGGCTTAGAAGTCTATATTAGTGGCAGTATATTAAGAAAACCAGTGGCTTAGAAGTCTATATTAGATGATAAAACATGATGAATGAAACCTTAATAAAATGCATGTCTGTAAATTTCTAATGTACAAATACGTGCACTAAAAATACAGACTTGGCTAACTAACCTTGGCTTTGTCACCCCCAGCTGCTGATGGCAGGGGTCCACGTTTAAGGTTTAAAGTAGTATATGTTGGACTTGTCTTTATGTCACCAATTACTACGTGGACATCGTCATCATCACTGTCATCATCCTCATCTTCATTGTCATTATCTGAAATTGGAAAAACATTTGTAAAGTGCTCAGTTACGGCATCTTTTATAATCTGTAATTCAGTCCAAATAGTATTCATTGCATTAACACAGGATGAAGCTACTGTAAACTCAAATGTTATGGAAAATATGACTGGACAAGAAATACAGTAAAACCTCTCTCTTATGGACACAAATGGTCCAGGAGAATGTGTCCATAAGTTATAGGTGAGACCAAGAGCACTAATTTTTCCCATATTCGATTTACAGTGCACACACATTACAGTAGAGATTTGTGTTATGGGAAAATATCACTAATTATAATGAAATTACACTTAAAGCCTAAAAAAACATATTTATTAGTTTCCACGAATTTAAAAACTCAAAGAGAAATATTCTCCATTCAACTTACATACTTAGGGGTAAAGAAATTATTAATTTTTGTTGTAATGTTTCTTTATGTGACAAATTAATTCTCAAATTTTAATTGAACATCAATGAGACTATCTGATGCTTCATTGTTGCACTTGAAATACCAAAGTTCTTTAGTGCTTCGATTTGGTTCAATACGATATTCCCGCATAAGATTTCACAATCTACTGTTAAGCTGAAGACTCGGGCTCACTGTTATCACTATCATTGATTTCATCGTCACTTTCATCTAACATACTCTTAATAATTTCTGTCATGTCCAGCTTCTTGTCAACTGTCAACAAACTAGAATCAATAGACATATATTCAGCTTTCACCAGCATCTGCTAAAAGACTGTCTACCTGCATATTGTCTGCATCTTCTGACTTTAGCAAGGATTCCATACTACGAAACCCAGCTTTGACGAAGCAGTTACACACGGTAGAATGTTTTTTTTTGATTACTCGATCAATCCAAAATATCACATCAAGGACCAAAATTTATTACCTCATTTGAGCATGATAATTTCCGTGGACGATTTTGGAGAGCATGCTTATTTTAAATATATTGTAGTATATCGAAAACTTTAAAATTTTTAATGATGCCTTTGTCCACAGGCTGCATGATACTTGTTGCGTTTGGAGGGAAAAAGTCAATGACATTCTTTAATTTTAAATCTGGATGGCAAGAAGTAGTATCAAGAAACAACAGAATATTTCCTTTTTCCTTCCCATTTTTTTATCAAGCAATTGCAACCACTCTGTGATAATGTCCGTGGTAGCCCATGCCTTCCTATTGGATTCCCATGCAATTGACAATTTTTCTTTATTTACACCTTTGAAAAACCTCGGGTTTTCAGGTTTTCCTATGACCAGAGATCTTATAAACTCATCAGTTATGCTTGCACACAGCAATATTGTTAACCATTCCTTCGATGCCTTCCCTCCTGAGCATCTTTCCAAATTTAGAGCAAAGACCTCTAAGCAAAGCCCTAAAAAAACAATCCCATTTCATCAGCGTTGAGATATTCCTGGTTATAGTTTTCCATTAATCCAGGTAGTCTGTCAATCCATTCTGTAATACCTTTACACACCTCTGCAGCCTCTCAGCACAGGACCTTGAACACCATGTTATGCCACATTCTAAATTTCTCTAACCACCAGTTTGATGTCTTAAAGTTCTCTATTCTGAGCGCCGCAGAAACTTTTGAGCTTTTTGTTGTAGTAAAGGCCAGGAGATAGCCAAATTACTGGCTCTAGCTTTTGTAAACTACTGAAAAATAACAATAAATTTTTTTCGCATTTTGTTACGATATACAGTCCACAAGTTCATAATGCTCTCCTTTTGTTTCAATATGTCAGCATTTTGTGTCTTGCTCATACCAAAATTCACTGCTAATTTCTGGACACCACTCTTTTCTTTCTCAGCATGTTCTAAAACCTGCACTTTTTCTCAAAGTGCTACCAGGCCCTTTCTATTTTCCTATAAAGGATGCATGGGCCAAAACTATCCTCACCTATTTCATATTCAAGTAGTCTAATTGTGGGGTTAATTATTGAACAATCTAGGAAGTGGTCATTACATGTGTCAGATTCTTATATAGTCTTGCTCCATTTAAGGTTCCTTTACCTGAGACATTGATGTCAATCTATCACTGTAATTTTATGAGTAATGTCATATGGTATTGTAACTGCACACACAACTGTAAATTTTTCTTTTAAATAATTGTAGATAGGCATGATATATCAGAAGAGAGAAATTCACGTTCATTTTGGATATTTAAATTTTTTTGTCAGAAAGCACACAAAATGACATGACTTTTATTTTCAGAGGTGATGGGAAATATATTTATGATCATGAGAATAAATATTTTGCTTAAATAACATATTGCCTTTGATAGATAATTAATTCTTTATAAAACCTTGTTTTTGCAAGAAATTTTCTTAATTCCTGTGAAACTAAAGAATCTTGAAAATTGATGATGCCACTGAGGTTATGTAACTAATATTTCTTTTATGAAATCCTCGAATGAATCCCTTGATAAAATTCCAAATTTTCATAAGAATTGAGTTTTAAAAAATAAGGCATGCATTTTTTCCTCTGGGGGTGTAAGTGCCCACGGAGACTACTGTAATGGGCAAAATGCAGTTTCACCCAAACTTTAAAGGGTTGTCGAAAAAAACGACTTAAAATAGATAAGAAAAGCTTTGCAAAGTTTCATATCTGTATCAGAGGATACAACATACTTAGTTTAATTAAAATCTGAGACGGTGGGTGCCATGGCCTGGATGAAGTGTCACCCCTAGTCCAATCTTTTCCTTCACTCACAAGATCATTCTATTCCTCATCGCTAATACCTTTTTTTCCAGGAATGTCATCAGTCATCAATTACTCGAGCTGTTCACAAACACTTTGGTTATCAATTTCTTATTCACTACTACGGCTACTCCATTCTTGACATTCCTCCTCTCGACTACATTCTGCCATATAACTTTCGCTACAATGGAAGAAAGAGATTACAACAGACAGCTTTCAGTGACGACTTAAGGCAGCCGCAATAACCGGACACATTTTGAAAGTTCTTCAGGTATCCTGCCCACGTTACAGCAACCAATTTCAATATTCTTAATATCCTATTGAATTAACCTTCTAAAAATACTTGCTAATTGGAGTAGGGTGTTTTGAATTTTAGTATGTTCATTCTTGGGGAAGCTAGACAAATTCGGCATCGTATTAAAAGGGTCCTATTAATCCTGATTAGAAAATAGTTTCCTTTTTGAGGCGAAAGTTAATATCCATAACATCATGAACACATAAGTAATTATAATAAAATTGCTTAATGATGCTCACTAAAGTATAATTAAGGGTTTAAGCTTGTCTTCCATTACAAAAAGGCAGAATTCAGCACAATGTGTTCATCGATCAGCGCAATAATGGTAAAAACTTTACAATGGACTCTAAAACTAGATATTAATTATAAAAATACCTGTTGGGTGTCTCATTGGTACTCATTTCCGTTCGCCTCTTCACGATAACATGCCATATAAATTACCTTGCTGAGTTAGCTTTTCACCTCTACATTACATAGAAATTACCTTGCTGACTTGTGGGTTCTGGTTGCTCTTCTTCTGCGCTTAACTGTCCTTCTTCACGCTCGACTGGCGCAGGATTCTTTATCAAAAATTGAATTTACACATGCTTTCATTAAAAATATTGAGAGAAGAATATAATTCATTTTGGCACTGAAAAGAATTGCTATAACCACGCACCTCTTCATCTTTCGATTCATTCATAGCATCCTCGCCCGGAGATACCTCCTGTGAATTTTCAACTTTTTCTTCATCCTTACTTCCATTTTCTACTGTTTCCTGGTTTGAATCTCCGTACAGCCACTGATCTTCATTACCGGAATCATCCGCCATTTCTATGCCACTCTGCCCGATTATTTACATTCACACACAATTACTTCATAGCTAATAAAACAGCTCTAATTCTCAGCCACCTTTCGAGTTAGCAAGTTGTCGTAAAAAAAACAGAACCTGGCACAATTCTACTAGTGTGATGAACCGTATACACGGTATACACTCACTTCTCTTAAAACTTCCATTCACTCATCCACCATCTTTGACATCCAGATCTTTCGGTACTCATAAGTACTTTCGGTACTTTCATAGTTGTTCATATTGTACATATACTCGCACAAAGGCTTCCATTACACTTTACTGTATTTTCTTAGTATGAGAAATTTAAGAAACAAACCAATAAAACTATAAAATTACAAGTTATACAGACGAACGGATAGTGTAAAACATGATGAACTCTGATGAAATTAACTTTTTATATTTACCCAATAAAGTTAACAACATTGTATCAATCTTCATGAATATTATCTTACCAGAGGTTCAAAGAAAGAGGTGGCAAATTTGTATTAATGAATCATCTAATATTTCTGCCTTACAAATAATTATATAGACATTTATCTAGTGTATTTAAATTTCAATATAAATAATATGTATATAATTCAATACAAATAATGTGTATATATTGTCATATACAAAAAGAAAGGTTTCCAAACAAATCATTTTCATGTAGCAT
Organism: Rhinocypha anisoptera; assembly: GCA_011762765.2. Taxonomy (NCBI): domain Eukaryota; kingdom Metazoa; phylum Arthropoda; class Insecta; order Odonata; family Chlorocyphidae; genus Rhinocypha; species Rhinocypha anisoptera. Next base: position 3,952,269 of record WURS02000016.1, on the reverse strand, counting down.
TCATTGTCTACAGAGGAACAATTTTGGCATTTCCCCCATTGATATTATTATCAGAAATTGTAGTTACAAATTATAAATCTTTGAAAATAAACATTTTACATATACAAAATGTTAAAAATGAATGATTCAAATCATTTGAATTTCAAGCTGTCCAACGAGCCTTTTCATTGTACGTGACCCAGCCGCCGAATTCCACCCGCCACCACCCAAATACCCCACCGGTCACCACCGGTATTATCGGTTGTTATCGATATTATCATACATTATCCTTCTTCAACGAGAACATGTGTATTAAATGTTTTGGTGTGATATCAAAATGGGTAAGTAACATGCGCAGAGGTTAATCGGTCGTTAATATATAATATTAGCCATGAACAGTTCAATATATATGTTAATGACAACTCCAAATATATTTTTTTTACTTCACAGTAAAACAGTTTCTTAAAATTTGCTTAAAAAATAATTCTAAAAAGGTGAATTAACTTTTCCCATGGTTGTATTGTTTACATATTTGTGTTACGTGTTGGTAATAGATCTCCACTTTACTGGAGTAAATTGTTTTGCATCAGAAATGTTGTGGGCCCTTTTTCTGTTTTCATGAAAAACTTCAACAACTTAATTTGAATCATTATGATAATCGTATGCATGGAAGTATTCACTAATGTGTTATAGCTTAAGATTTATAGTTATATATGTGTTATAGCATATTAAAGTAGTAACCATATATTGTTAGTGCCAACCCGAGGCATAGGGGAAAAATGGAGAAAGAAGAATTAGAGTAGTATAATATCTTTATGTAGGAATTTCAGGATACCATTTGCATAAATATCCCCTGGAGGAAACCTCTACGTCAGGAAAGGAAGTTTGAGTTAGAAAGTCCTGCGGCTAACAAGTAGGTACCATTGCAAACCCTAGTGTAAATTTTAATCCTTACATTGTGATGAAGTTTCTTTTAAACGAAACCTGAAAACAATGGATTTAAATTCCTCTAACCCCTCAGGTACTCATTTATTGAATGTTCTAATGTACGAAATGCAAAACAATGTTTACTCTAATTTTAATATTCAGTAATCTATTCTTACTTCTTTGTTTATTTTTTATCATTATGACATGTGGCCATAATCTATGACCTCAGGTAATTTCAGGGGCAATGGCTTGATAATTAGAGATGATCCCATTACTTCAGCAGCAATGATGCCTACTTAAGCTTTCCTTTGGAAGAGGCGCCAATGACGTCCGGGTCTTCATTAACAGGGCCAGTTTTATTAACCCTGAGAAACCTAAAACATAAAAACAAGGACGGAAGAACTGCTGTAGGTCTCCATGCTGTGCAAGCAAGTAGAAATACTGAGGCAAAGTGAAATAATGCAGTGGCATTTTGAAGCCAATGAGATAATTATCAAAGAATTGAAGGGGAAATGACCTGAAAGAATGAGCAATCATTCAAAGAAGAAAAATAAATTGACAGAGGAGCAAATCAAAGTAATGCGAGTATTACGACATACGTATAAATATGTACATAGCTGTTTGCAACATAGAGCCTGTTTTTAATTTACTAAATTAATTACCCTCCACTTCCAAGTTTTCAATGTAAAAATTCAAAAAGCAAAAATGCAACGTTTGAAACAAACATTTCCACCAAAAATAAGTATTCATGTTAAGAATGTGGCTTCCTGATTAAAAAATAACCTCTTTCAACATTTTAATTTTTTTATCAATGTACAACTACCCTCATAGCCCAATACCCATATTTTTTATCAATGTACATTCCTCATCTTAAGAATGCTAATTGTCCCTCAGTCTATAGAGTCACCGTCATAATCTACAATCTGCTCCAAGCCATATCATACCAGAAGGATTCCTTTTGCCATACAATCAGGGAACTCATCATCCAAAGGTCCTTCAAATCCTATTAGGCCATCTAAATTGATACATTTAAGGAACACTTGATAAACATGAAAGAGGTGCGCCATGCCACGAAACTTGAGAGGGAAAGGACCTAGTAGAAACTTTAAGTGCAAGATGAAATTTTCTTTTTGATATCTTCAATCGTTGGGCGAAGAAAAACTATTTTTGGGGAAATGACATTAGCCTTAAGGAGGCAGGAGACATTCCACTCTTTCAAATTGTTGACAGGTTTAAGTAATTGGAGACGTATCCATATGCATATCCTGCTGTGATGATGAAAGGGTTAAGTTTAACGTAAATAAAGTGAGACTAAATATGCACCTAAATCATGTCTTAGTAGTTTAGAAGATTTGCAATATGCAGGAAATAAGATAGATGAATTGGAGAGATTGATATCGGAACAAGAGTGGAAGCAAAGCCATGCGAAGAAAATAATTCAGCTATCAATCATCACTGTATTAGGATTAGTTTAAATTGGGTTGATGTTAATGTGTAATTGTTGTAGACGATATGTTCCAAAAATATTTCAGACCCTGTGATAACCGTATACCTTGTAAGACCATAATATTTAAACATAACATCATAACAAAGGTGTCCACAAAAGATAAAAGACTACCTCACCTTGAGGAGGAAATTGAACTAACTGCAAATGCAGTTCAACCATCTCAAGGGGTAGGAAGATTGTCATTGACAGAACCTCCTGGAGGAAATCGTTAAAAGAAAACACCTAGTTATTGTTATTTCATTTTCCATAAGAGGAGAGGTGTAATGGTTTGGTGGTGGGAAACACAGTAAGAAAATATAATTCAGGTGGATAAATAAGGTAAACACCCAGGAAGTGTGGACTATATATTGGTTAGTTAAAAGCCTCTTCTAGGATAAGTAGTGGTCGAAGGAATATTCCCAAACGGCCGATTAGGTGGGAAATGTGGTGACTTCTAGATGTTCCTCAAATGTTAAGAGCAAACAGTTAAGAGGAACTCATCCATAAATTGTTTCATAAGAAATTATCAAATATTGCCATCTCCAAAACTTATGCACTGACAGCTTCCCAACCTAACCAATCTAAATGGTGGGGATTCATAGGATCCTATCATACAAATGTAGCCCAGTTATTCCTTAAAGAACATTATGTTTTGGCTCCAGATTTTCTTCTCGTTTATGCAAAAACAAGGACCCTTTCTACTTTTTTCTTCAGCCTGGAGTGTATAAACCCTCATGTGCTTCCTGAGATAAACTCTACATTGGCCAGACCAGGCGAAACTTTGTCACAAGTGTCAAGAAGTACTCACAAACTAGTGACCCTTCCTCCCTCCTATTCAAGTACTAATCGAGACAGCACATCAATGTGAATTCAAGGTGGAGATTCTCTGAATAGAGAATAAAGGCCCCAGTTTGGACATCTATGAACAACTGGAAATTGTGCAAATGGACCCTATTTTACTTTTGAATGAGTCTTGCTCTTTGTTAACCGCTCCCCTCTCCTCGACCTGACCTTCTTTAAGAAATAACCCTCCCCTTTTCTCAAAAGTCTTCATCCCATCTTGACCTGCCTATCTTTAATGACCCACCCACTACCGTAACCCAACCTGTTCTCAACCTTACTCTTTACTGACCCAGACTCCAACACCTCTTTTTCCTTTCCTCTACCTCCCTGTAACCTCTCCCCCTCCATATATTCACTCCTATGGTGACGTTTCCCACCCTCTCCAGTGATACTTCCTTCCAGTCTCCACCCCCTCCTTTTTCTTCTTTTGCTTTACTTCCCCCGTATGCTCCCAGACCTCCCTTCTCCCCCCCACTCCCCTCCTTTCCACCCTTGTGACACATCCCACCTTCCCTATTAGTTGTTTACCTCAGAGCCCCACCCCCTTCTTTCCTCACCAGTCCCCTCCCCTCCCTTCCCACCCCTCCACCCATCTCTATATATACTGTGTTACATTTCGGTTCTGATGATGACTCAAAAAACATGTTGGATTAAAATTTTATTTTGTGGAAAAGTGATACATCTTCTTTCGTTGTGTGTTCCTTCAACTACATCAAGCCTTAATCTGTAATACTTATCCGTTCTGTTCCTTATTTCTTTCACTGATGTTGGCTATCTGCCTTTTTTCAGTAAAAGTATCCCTTTTTTCTGTTGATACAAACTTTTTCTATGTACCTGCAATAGAATAATTATATAAATTTTAAATCAAGTTTTTTAAATTGACTATAAAGTATGAAATAATTTCTCTTATCCTCGTACTGATTTATAACTTCATACATATTATCCTGAAAATTTGTGATTGTGAATAGTAATAGTTTTGAAAATAAATTTAAAATTAAAAGGTGGAGCGATACTGTAGATAATTGATGCATAAATAGTAGTATTAGCAGTATTGTAATGAAGAGATCCGAAAATTCCATATAGTTTAGACTTGGAACAGAGGAAATAATATGTTGTTGGCTTCACATTCTCCTGTGGAACCAACTAAGTTTTATTTCCTGTATTCGTAATGTATGTAGTTTCACGAAGTTGAACTGAAATCTATTGAAATAGTTTAGACTACTTTACACCAACTGTTGAAGTTCATCTATTGAGTAATATTCTCCCATAATATTCTTTAGTTCACTATCTTCAGTAATGCAATTTTTAAATAGAAATATAAATTCTAATTTTCAAATAAAAATTGTATGCTGATCTCAAACACAACATTATCTGAATTCTCATATACACAGTGTATTCAAAAAGTTCCAGGACTAATGAAACACATACCATATAACATAGGCAAAATACGTATATTTAGTATCAGGCTTCTACATAGTCTCCCCCCAATTCGATTCACTTCTTGGAGCGAGCATATAGGTCCGTAAATGCCTTCTGAAACGCCTCTGGTTCAATAGTGTGAAGCTCTCTTGTCACTGCTGCTTTGATTGCGTCCACTGACTCGTACCGCTGCCCCTTCATCTTCAGTTTTAACTTGGGAATCAGAAAGAAGTCCGGCAGGAACAAATCTGGAGAGTAAGGAGGGTGATCAATGAGAACAACCTGTCTCCTCGCCAAAAATTGCTGCACAATGAGGGATTTGTGAGATGGCGCATTGTCGTCCAACAAGAACCATTTTCCAACGGCCTTGTCAATGAAATCTTGGGAGGAGGAAATTCGGTGTTGTTTTTGATCGGGAGTGAGAGAGTGTGGCATAAAGCGCACACAGACTTCCTTTTTCCCAAATCTTTCGTCATGATCGTAAAAACGGACCCCACACTCATGTTCAATGACTCTGCGATCATAGTCATTCGGCGGTCTGACCTCACCAAAGCTTGCACACGGTCAACATTATCCTGGTTTTGACTCAAACACGGACGACCCGTTCTCTCATCTTCTGTCAATTCTCTTCCAGCTTTAAAACGTGAAAACCACTCAAACACTCGCGAATGACTCATAGCATCATCACCATATGCAGATTTAATCATTTCAAATGTTTCTGTAGCCGATTTGCCTAATTTCACACAAAATTTAATGTTCGTTCTTTGCTCTATGACAACTCACAGAGACCCTGTAGACAAATGAACACAGATACTTGTCTGAAATGAATGCAACAATGTCGGCGTGAAGGGCAAAGGTCTTGCTGAATGATACTGTTTGCCATGTAGAGATAGTGCCACTTGTACTGTTTTACAAGCGGCAGCCCTGGAACTTTTTGAATACACTGTGTATATGTATACCCTTACTGCAAGACCTTCTAATAACATGAGTGTAAATAACCTTTCTATCAATAAGATGAGGCCAAAAATCTGTTCGGTATCAGGCTATTAACACCTATGACGAATTGTATCATTAATAATGAAATGATCAACCTATAATGATTGAATGAATTTGCCTGATTGCATTAGGTTTTTGGGAAATGTTCTTAAATAAAGTCAGAAAATACCTGTGGGAATTTTTTAAAGTGTATCCTCTCAGATTTTAATATTCTCATGATTATCATTATTTCTTCCATTATTATTTATATGCATTGTTATTCTTGAGTGTTTAGTCATCTGCCCTTGTATGTATCTTCTTATGGTAACTTCATGTTTGTCATAGCAAGTTGGCTTATGTTTATTCTCTTTCCTTTTACTAATGATTATTATCATATGATTCACATTCACTTGTGTTTTACTTGATACATTAGCTTACCTACTTTCTTTCCTCTTGTTCCTCTCTGAACTGGAGGCTCCTCAAAGCACATGTGTGAATCCTAAGTAAAATAATGATAACATTTTTTGTTACAGGTATCACCTGAAAAAAACCACAGAATGCAATCCGAAGGTTGGTGTGTTAAGTGAGTTTAGAGTTCACCAGTACTAAGCCCATGGCATGTGGAAATTCACACATAAGGGTAGAGGGACCAGGTTCCTTTCTGTGTGCCACCTGTGGTTTTCCCACGAAGATGTGGTACCTGAAAAATGACCCAGCTTGGGTTTAGCTGAAGGTGTCCGGAGTCATCACTAGGTAAACTTCTATTATTAATTTCTTAATCAATGCATCAATCAATTAATTAGTGCCTATAAAAAGACTTGTATGGAATGCAATTGTTGTAGTTGATGAAACACTGTTGTGACAGTGGTTTGAGTAGCATTACATAATATATTTTAGAAGGAAGAAATGTGGAAGATGGGTGAGTCCTTTTTTCAGTGGTCAAAGAAAAAAGTAAAATGTCTTGCATGTTTAATTTTACTAAAATACCTATTGTTATTGCTTTTACGAGCTCAGTTCAATGCTCAATTTTTACCTTGGGAGTATCACATGAAATTCATTGTTTTGATGTAATTTAGAGTCTAGTTCCATTCAATTGACTGACTACATCAAGTAATTCGCCCTTATAAAACCTTAAAATAACTGGTGAATAACTAAGAGTTAATAATTATGTTTCTTACTTTTGCACATAATTAATGGCATAGCAATGCACAAATGATGCTATAAATTGTGTGTCATATGATCAATGTGATTATGACTGGCCACTGATGTTATTGCTTTAAGACCCAAATACGTGAAATGTGTACTCCCTTCGAAGAGTGATTTGAGATGTTTGTACTTGCAGACAGAGGCTGAGGAAGCTGTGCTTGACAAGAAGCACTCGAAGAAGGTAGAAAAGAAGTACAAGACAAGACAGCGACTTGCGAAGTTGGAGCCAGCCCTTGAGGAGCAGTTCCAAACAGCCAGGATCCTTGGTATGT
>WURS02000016.1:3930217-3945062 GCA_011762765.2 Rhinocypha anisoptera | reverse complement strand
TCTACCCCTCTTCCCCGTCGCCCTCGTTCGCCACCAACGGCGGGGGCAGCTACTTCGGCCCTGCCGGCGCACCCGCGGTGTACGGCACTCCGCAGCCAGCGGCCAGGCCCATCGTGCCGAGGGCTCTGCAGCCGAAACCGGAGACGGAGGAGCAGTGGGGAGGAGGGGAGGAGCCCCCGGAGGCGAAGAAAGCGGGCCCGCCTGCGGCAAGCGGCAACCGACCAGTCAAATGCACGTTGTGCGAGTTTGCATCGACCAGCAGGGAGGCCTTCGCCGAGCACATGATGGTGCACGCCGCAAACGGGGATGTAGGCAACAGGGATGCGACGGGCGGCGATACTGGCAGGGCCCTGGCCACCCTCCATCCCCTCCACCACCGCCAGCACCCTCACCAACAGCACCTCCTCGTCGGGAACGGATTCGTTCCTGCGCAGTCAGCAGACGCCGGGCTCAAGGAGTACCTGGCACGTATGCTGACGGCGGTAGTGCCGCAGATGGGAACCTTTAGGGGCCCCGTCCCACCGCAGCTCCAGGCACAGTGGCACGCCCACGTGCAGCAGCAAATGCAGCAGCACTTCCATCAAACGAGCAACGGTGGAGTAGCGTTGCAGCAGGTCGCCCCCCAGCCTATCCAGAGGCCGTGGCTGGCCCAAGACGCGGCGGTGGCCCAGCCGCCGAGGGCCGCAGCTACCCCGCCGTCGCCCAATGTACCGGTGGACGAGGAGCGCGCTGAGGCGGGTGGGGAGGCAGGGGACGCGAGACTGCACAACGGCGGCGCCCCTCTGGACCTAACCAAGGAGTCGGCACCTCGGCAGCAGCAGTACCAACCCGAGTGCCACCACGTGGTCGACGAGCGGCAGAGGGGAGCGGCTGCGGCGGGCGGTAGCAGCCGGAGGAAGGGCCGCGCCTTCAAGCTGGAGAGGATCTCGAGATGCTTGGAGCGGGGCGAGGCAGAGGATACGGGGGACGAGGAGGAAGAAATGCAATCGGGCGACGAGGGGTCCCCCGCGGAGGCCTCCTCCTCTCGGCGAAGGCGGGTTGCGGCGGGGGGGACCGAGGATCACAGGTCAGCCAAAGTTGCGAGGAATAAAGAGGACAAGGAGGACTACCACTGCCCCTACTGCGACATTGCGTTCCGCGACGTTGTGTTGTACACGATGCATATGGGTTACCATGGCTACCAGGATCCTTTCAAGTGCAACATGTGCGGGCAAGAGACCAACGATAAGGTTTCGTTTTTCCTTCACATAGCCCGTTCGTCACATTCTTAACGTGCATACGTTACTCGGCTGATCGGCAAACTGTGTGTGGTTGGGAAGGATGACCGTCTATGGTTTCGGGTCTCCCGACATTGGGTTGATAATGGCTTTCCTGAAGATTGCACCCTCGGTTCCCGTTGAGACTTCACCCCCGTGAGCTGGGAAGTGCCAAATGTCTAGTCACTCTTTAATTGAATCTAAGATATGAATACGCCGTTAATGTCTATCGGCATTATATGGAGAATATTTTCATATGTATACTGTCTTTACTTTCTCCGTAATTATCGAATGTTAACATGACTTTGAAAGGCTGTTTGTTATGTGCAATTGTTCACTTGATTTTATTTGATTATGCATTCGCTGCTTTTCCAAAGTATTGAATGTGTTACTTCTTATTTCGTCTACCAAAAGATTTTGTGATATCTACTTCACTGTTTTTCATGGAAAACGAGCCAAGGACTGAATGCCTCATTCCATTAAATACTCCATCTCAGTATTTTCACAAATGTAGATTAGCCATTCAAAGTTATGGCCTCATTGAATATGTCACCTGGTTTCAGTTTTCCTTCCTTCCTGCTGTTGTACATTGTTGAGTCATTCTCTCTTGAGGTATTTTGTCTTCTTAATGTTGCAGGCAAAGTGAGTGTTTTATGGTATCTCCCTCGGATGTTGGCACCTCACCTAGTCAGTGTTATTAAAAAAAGACAATTTATTGGCACATTATTAAACATGTAGGACGTTTGGTGACTGTCTTTTACAGGAATGCACAATACTTGCATCAAGCAAAGTAAGACCACTACATGTGCACATGTGAGGATGTTTAAACTATCATAAACTGCTGAAACGGCTGTGTTAACACTGTGCTGCTCGTGTACAAAGTGTTAATTTCAATTCCTCAGTTAAGAAGACTCAGTGAATTCCACATGGGTGTGTACAGAATTCACTCATGCATCTTTCTGAGGCCATATTTTTGTTGATCTGTGGGACCAATTCATGGCATTAATGAAACTCTCATTCCATCAAGGATAAATGCAGTGGGTACTTTTACGGGTCTAGTTCCTCTTGCTGTTGTTGTTTTGGCTGAGCTACAAAATCAAATTTATATGACATAAAAGTTATGTAATTTGCTGTGGTTCAAGAAGTGGGTGATGATTGTATTCCGTACACCATCTTTCATTTTCTCAAGAAAGCAATTTGAGGGATAGTAACTTCCAGCTATGTACATTGGTTGATATTTTCAGCATATGTTATGCACACTATTTTATACTCAATGTGCCAAATCCCAAATATTGGAGATAAAAAATATGGAAGTGGTTTTTATAACTATTTTTGGCAAGGGAGACTTCTGTACACTTTATTAAAAGATTTTTAACTATATCTTTTCTCTGCTGAAATTTAAGGACTCAGCCAATTTGGAGGTCATTTTCTACCTCACTGATTATTGTTGGTGTGTAGTCTTTATTTTTGTAGGTGTAATTAAAACTGTCCTTGTGTGTGGTATTGCTAGTGATGGCCAGTCTTAAATCAAACAGTCAGTATAATAATTAGTGAAATTTTTGGGTATTTATACATGCATATTGCAGGAGCATATGTAATAAAGAAAATGACATCAAGGGCCATATTTTTCTTTGACTTTATTACTTGCGATTCCAATTTCTATTACAATAACAATATTATTATGCACCAAGAGTTGAAACTTCATCTCAAATCACATTTTCTTTTACTATTGTAGTTTCATATTGATTAAAATATTTCCTCTGCTGAAAATTTAATGTTAGACATTGTGATTTATGCAGAGTGCTACAAAACGTCTTGAGTTGGTTGAATTGGTGGAGGTACATATATTGCCAAAAGAAGTACATTTATGAGAAAATGCAACATCAAACTAATGGGTTGTCATAACTCTCCTATTGTCATTGCTGTTGAAATATGGGTATATAGTAATATTTTCCTTTTTAGTAGGAAGGTAACCTGAATGTCATGCTAAGTCTTAGAAGATATAACAGTTTCACAATCTTATGGCATTATCACAATATTATAACAATACACATGTTGATGAAAAATTAATAGCTTTCAAAAAATATGGATTTAATACATACAAGGGTTCAGACATCTAGGTCAACATAACCATTTTCAAAATATCTTCATAAATATGCACACTTATGTATATTTATAGGTTTCTAACAAATTGGTAGCACACCAAACTGAAATTCACTTGTATCACAGTCAACAGCATGAAAATAAAATTATTAATGGGCTGCAGGAAAATTATGTATCTTCATGTGGTGTCAAAAATTAACAAGCGTAGCAATGGTGCTAAAAGAAATCCTTGACTGTCAAAGCATATCTGAAATTGAGATAATGGCATTATTCATTTTTCCAAATAATTGTATGCAAAGTATTTTCTTGGCACGTGTTTTCCATTGGAGATAAAGACTTATTTACTTATGGTTGAATTTTAGCTTAGAAGAGATCAATCTTAAATTAATTTTATTTACTTTTGAAATGACATTAATTCTGTTATTTTCATGAACACTATATATTATTATGTACTTTAAATGCTTTAGAGTTAATGGTTTCTTAAATTACTTTTCATATTTCTACAGTAATCAATCCTAAGGTTGGTTTGTTAGGTGAGGGTAGGGATTGTCTAGTACTAAGTTTGTAAGGGTGGGGGGGACCAGTTCATTTCCCTGTGCCTCCAGTGGTTTCCCAGGTAGATTTGGTTCCCAGAAAATCCCTCCACTTTGGTTCTAGGTGGAGGTGTCACTGGAACTTTTAACCTTTCAGCTCTACTTACTGGGTTATCACAATCTCATTTTTATTAGGAGAAAAAAATTGGGAGATAATTAATTAGCATGATAAGTCTTTGGAATGGCGATGAATCAATAATTTAATAAATTCATATAAAGTGAAAATAAAATTTGACCAACGCCGATGTTTAATTAATTTATTTGAACTAACTTTGCTTCGACTCTTGGCTCAACTGAGAAATATTTATGTTTAAACAATAGTTTAACACTGTGGGCACATAGAATTTGAAAATTTACAGAAATTGAGGAAATCTTTAAGCACCATTGAATTTTGTATCTACGTAATATGGACAACAACTCTTTAAGCTCTTATTTGAATCATTAAATATGATATCTTGGCACAACACCACAGCAATTGCTGTAGGTAAAAGTAGTACTTTAACAAATTTGTAACAAAGTTACTAGAGTCCGACCGCTTAGAAATGTTCCTGCACGAAAATTTCCGTGCACCCCCTCTCTGTTCTCGGCTACCCCCACTCTACCCCACTCCTTCCTCCCCCTACCATGCCTCCCCTAACAGCGTCACATTTGTTGCCACCTCTTGTTGTTTCAGTTCTCTCTATTAGTTTTGCGCACTTATGTTTGTTTGTTAACATAGGGAGTTATATGTTATTTTCCACATTAACATGCCAATAAGGAAGTTTATTAATATGCTATATTAATTTCCCTGCACTGGTGTGAGGAAAGGAGGCAACACTGTTTGCCTCCTCTCCAGTGTGTGAGTAAAGTAGGGGAGGCAAAACTGGGAGGGGTGGTAGGCATTGTAGCCCACCCACCGTTCACCGAGAGGACCATAACTAAGCGGTTGGACTAATAATAGTTTTTCATAACTCAGGGAACCAAATGGGAAGGTATTAAGAGGTAGCCCAATATAATGAAAGCAAAGGTTTGGATTGTTTCTGTCAGTGGGTTAAGAGCCTTTCATAGCATACAATTCTATTAAGTCAAAATAGACTTCATGAGCCTATCTTATCATCGTTATAAATCCCCCTCCAACGGACGATAGAAGTGAAAATATATTTTACACCAATAATATACGAAGTATGAAATTTGCTATTAAGGCTAAAATATATACACAAGCCACATTTTCCACCTCTAGGTGTTCAGACCATGCAATGTGGTCTCAAAAATGTACCTAAAATATTACTGAATGCAAGTGATGTACATGTCATTTGCATTGAGTGCTATACACTAATTTGTCTAATAAGTCATTCACTAATTCATTACCTGTAATTTTTTTCTATATTACTATTTAAAAACTTTGGACATTACTAATCCCTTTTTAAATGGAATACTAATAACAACACAAATCTCATTAATCAGAATACTAATACAATTCGATGAAGAGAAAATTAAAATGCTAAGAGATTCAACACCCATGGAAAAATTTAAGTCTTGCAAACATACGTGATCTATAGAATTTTATAGTAGTTGAAGAACTAGGGAATATTAGGATCAGAAAAAATTGTAGTGAGGAGTCTTCCATAAAATTGGGCATAGCTTTTTAAGAGAATAATTCGTGTCATAAGTCAGTGATTACCATAGACAGTAAATGAAGTTTTGTTCTCAATATCTGAAGAAAGGGGTGCATAGTTCAGATTGTCTTTAGGAAACTAGGCACAGATAACATCCCTTCCCTCTTGGTAATTCTAATGTGAAGAGTTTGGCTTGCTGAAAAATGATTCTCCAGGATCATCTTTTAATTTTTAAACAATTGAAAAAGTATAATAGTAGTGTCATGGGTGGAAATTCTGAAGTAGAAGCAAACATAACATACTTTGTATTTTCACCAACAAACAGACTAAAAGAAATTGCTTCAATGAGAGAGGAAGAGCATACTGAACAGGTGTGACTTAAGTGCAAAGGAGTCTCTAGCGACAATTGGACTCCCAAAAAATGATTGACTGCAAAGGAAGAGCTTAAACCATTGGGTACCAAAGGATCAAGTGCGAAATCTGCACCCTGCAGGAAATTGTACATTTCAGTACACGCAAACTTCAATTTTCGGGGGTGAATTAATAAGTGGTGGTTGACAAGGAGTAAGATTCAGGTAGTTTTAAGCAACATTCCTTAAAATACACATGAAAACCACACAAAAGTTCATTGATTCTCCAAAGAAAACAATGATGCAAGGAATTAAACTTAAGAGATATGCAGTTAACCTCAGTTGATCTCAGAGAGTGCAAGACATTTACTGAGTTATGTGTCAATTGCCAACATATTCCAGCTGGATAATTACCTTATCCTTTGTTGATATATCCTATGATAAATGAATACATCTTATAATTCTGCTAATAATCTGCAATTTCAAAAGTTTTATTCCCTACATCTAATTACTATTTTACAATAATGATATCTGTACAATTTGTGTTCACTGCTTGTGCATACCCTATATTCATATTAACTGATTATCATGAAATTAAATGTTACAGCCTTGTCACTATTGGCATAAATATATATTACTGATAATATTATTAGTGAAATACTGTGGATGCAGATCAAATTAAAAGTATTACACACTAGTACACATACGTATTTGGTGTTTTCCATTTTGTTTGGTGGTGGTTGGTTTAAATGACATTTTAGAACAGATGGGCTCCCCCTTGTTTCGGTGTCTAAATACTGAAAGACATTACTGAAGTATATGTAACAGTGGGAGGAAATTATTACGTAAATGTGTTTATAAACTTAACTGATATAAGAATTCTAATAAATATTAAAACTAAAATAAAAAACTTTCTCTAACTTAAAAACACTCACCAAATTCAGAATATAAACAACACTGAATATACTCTGAGACAATAAATCAGTTTTTAGCAAAACAGTAACAACATATTCTGTCTAGAAAACATAATGGGAAAATGTATGCACAATTTTCAACAGGCATACAACTTGCCAACATAACACAACAGCATCCTGGTAACAAGAAAAAAACTGAATAAAATAATTAAAATTTAGGTCGATCTTGATGAAAGAGCAATCTGTTTTTACAGAAGTAAGAACCCCTTTTGCAACTGATTTTTACTGAGCTCAGACCGTTTGGCAGTTAAAGACAGCCATTTCCTTCTACAGCAGCTGTCACAGTCAGACTGGGAGCTGACCTGGCAGCCTCCATCTCCGAGCCATATGTGCAGTAGCCATTGATGCTCTTCATGGCAGCACTGGCCCTGCAGTTTCCCAACAGAGGTTCCTTTTCATCAGTACCCAAACATTTCTCGCCATCGTGGCCTCCGACCCCAGCACTCAGGTAGCTGTCCGTTTCATGGGTGTCCCCAGTGACCTTTGTGGGTGGGGAGTCGGACTTGAGAGAGTGATATACTATGGTGACCAAAGCCTGGAGAATTTCATAATATTAAGGCACATTAGTAGTCCATAATGTAGTACAATCACCGCTTACTAATCATCTTGCTACAGAAATCAGTAAATACATGAACATATACATAAAAAATAAATCAGAAACACACCATTGGATTAATCAATGGAAATTTAGACTCTAATATCTTTTCTCTTTGTGTCTTGTTAATGATTATCTAAGTAGGGTGTGGGAAGATTGAGTGAGAGAGTATGTCATTACTCTTGGTTTGATAAAGATGATGTTTAACGTCGAAAGGAAATGGCCAAAGAGGAAGGAGAGCTAGAGATATGTGTTCAGGATGATAGGGGAGGGTATTCTTGAGAGACATTTGCAAGCAATGCAATAAAAATACATGAGTATACGTCAAGATTCTCAAAAGAAAAATAAATGAACTTTGTGCATTCCACTAAATAATTTTACATCATGACCCAGGTTTTAGCACTCAGTTCCATCTTCAAGTGTCTAAGATGTACCTAGGTTGTGGCATCAATTTATTTAGTGGAATTTACAAAGTTTATTTATTTTTCTTCCATTACAGAAATATTCCATAAAGTAAGTCCTGAAACTGTGAAATTTACCTTTCAAGATTGTAACCTGTTATAAAATACCGTTCAGACAATCGAGATCATGGGCACTTACATTGTTTTATCCAAAAGTTCTCATTTTTACACAATTTAATCATGTCTCGTGATGAACAAAGATACAATATAGCAATATTACCAGTAAAAGCAATGGATCTGCTACTTCGTGTCACATTCAAACATAAGTTTGTGGCATGGCAGTTTGGTGAATTTTTGCACCGCCGAAAAGAAAACTAAAACCATCATACAAAATTTTAACTTATGTATATGCTAAATAAATTATTACTCTTACTGTAGTAACATTTCAATTGAATTTACTACTCCCCATGGTCATGAAAGAGTCAACTTTGAAGATCAATGTAAATACATAACATGTGTCTGAACTAGCCCCATCTCAATCAATCAACCAAGACACCAGCTACAGCATCAACAAGACTTGGGAGCACTTCCTAACCAGAGACAAGGAATGACCAATCAGGAGATGCCGACATCAAGCCATGACGGCCCACCTATCAAAAGCCACCTGATTGTATTATAGGTTTATATAAACAGTCAAATTTGTACGGAATGGCACTTGGATTCCTGGACCACTGAAGATGATGGGCATGTCGAACATACACATTGTGTGTAGAAACGTTGGAGGAGACCATGGAAAACCTGACCTAGTGGGAAACCCGAGAGATTTTCACCATGATTTTTTTCTTACAATATTTCAGAAGGTTTAATAATTTTTAATTTTGGTTTTCATGTATATCCTCAAAGATACAGATTTGTAAATTATGGTTATGCATGCAAAAGTGTCCCAATCTACGGTACACCTTGAATTAATAATAATTAGGTAATAAATTGGTGGTTAATGAAATGTGGAAGAAGTAAGACATATGTGCCAAACTTAAGAAGCCAGTCTTCAACGTTAAACAGCAGTACAATTGATGAAATTCAAAAATATGGATATAAATTTGTGCATTCATTCAGAGGTGAACTGTTTCTCAATAATGTCTTCATTTGCACAAGGAAATTGCTAGAGTACCCACCAAAAGAAATGTTGTTGCTGCCATTATGGTTGAGCAGAGAGGAAAACCATAATGTTCCACCAGGACTCCTCCAAATGTAGGACCAATCACCTCGCTGGAAATATAAATTAATATATTTTGACACTACTGTCCATTGATGTTAAAAACAGAGGTAATAATATTTATTTGTTGAGACAACTGCATTATTGTAAAAAATAATAATCCCACTGGAATATTAATTATGAAGTATGCAGGAACATATTTTAAGCCTGACTTCATGAATTGATGGCCATTAGGTATGACTGATTAAAAACAATCATACCTATGATTAAATGATTTGAGGTTTTCCTGGCGAATGGTTGCATTTGCTATCTTTGAAGTTTTCTAAGGTTATTCCTAGCCACAAACGTGGTGATATTCATTCTCCCAGTAATTACTGCCCAATCACAATTATTTCTGCTGTTGGTAAAGTCTTTGAACCTGTTGCCCATATGTAAATCCTAGACCACTTTAAAACTGTTTTCACCAACTCAGTTTGGATTCAGACCTGGGAATCGTACAACAAGCAGTTGAATATGTCATAAAACAGACAGTGAAGGCTTATGAAGACAAAAAATGCATGGTACTCACAATCTATGATCTCTCTTCAGCTTTTGATTGTGTGGATCACACAATTCTTATTGATAAGCTGAAATATTATGGTTTTCATGATGTTGAACTCAAATTCATGATTTACTATTTATCAGAGTGCAAACAGTCAGTTTATGTAAACGGTAAACAATCGAAGTCATAAATGTCAAGTATGGTGTACCTCAAGACTGTGCTGAGTCCCCTTCTTTTCCTTGTCATGATCAATAATAATAATTTTTATTAGTCAATAGGTATTCAAGATACATTGGACTTCGTCATGTTGATTGATACACACACAATACATCTACATACAAAAATACATTAATATCGTCAATTCCAAAGCAATTAGAAGACAAGGTCACTGGTGGTATAGGTGAAAAATTCATTCACTGAGTACATTGGTTTTGATGCGGCCCCTCACACACACTCAAGTCACCCTCCTTCCACCCTTTCCCCCCCTGCCCACACTTCCTCCACTCCCTCCTTATGCTCCAACCTTTTCTCACTACCCACCAATTGCAACACATTCCCCCCTTCCCCACCATATTTTCCTTCCCACCCAACATATATAACCTGGATATGCAAACATTTTTTGTACCTGAAGATGTGGTCTATGCCTTGAAACTAGTTGTACCAAATAAAATTTGTGAATTATAATTTCAAGGAACATGAATTTCCACATAGTTGAGCCTGCAAATATCGAATATATCAAGATGGCTATTAAAAAGAGCATAGTATACTGATTTTAAATGTTCATTTGGTGTTAATGAACTTAGTTTTCTTAAGGTATAGAGAGCCCTGGATAATTTCTTATAGACCTGATTGATGTGGGAACTCCAACCAGTTTAGAGTCAAGATAAAACCCTAGCAGCTTTCCTGGTTTGGTAACACTTGCAAAGGATTTGAGGCTACAGAATAATAGTTTTGTCTATGTTTAACACAAAACCATATTCCTTAAACCAATTATTAGTTGCCAATGTTAAAACATTATCAGTAAAGTCGACAGCTGCTGCAGGGCTTTTGCACTTGTATAAGAATGACTTGTGTCCCAATTTGACCACTGACTGTGTCCTCTAAGCTGATGATACTACATTTATATATAGTTCCTCCAATCACTGTGAAGCTGTGGATAGATATCCAGTCATCCTTGAAAAAGCTAACGAATGGTTTGCTGCCAACTACTTCTTACTAAACCCAGACAAAACTCAGTTTCTTCTCTGTACTCTAAATCCAGCTATAAAAGAATGTGATTCCGTCAAATTACTGGGATTTCATCTATATTCAAAATTGACTTGGTGTGAACCTGTTTTGCTCATCAGGAAAAAACTTGCAGAAGCCTTATTTCTGCTCAGGAAGCTGAAATTGTATTTGAGCAAGGACTACCTCATTAATGCATATTTTGCATTCTTTCATTCTCACATCACTTATGGTATTAGGCTCTGGGACCATTCATCCAATGTAAAACTAATACAGTGGTACCTCGGTTAACAACGGCTATTTGGTTAACAAGTTGCAGTGATCAGAAAACGACTTGAGTAACGACAGGCTTTGGCTTTCAATGCCTCGTAGTGGATTTAAATGAAACATGACCCCCTGAGCAGGAAAATACCTGATTATAGGTATAGACCAGTGCTTCCCAAACTTTTTTGAGCCAATGCCCTCTTAATTCCATAAACCTATGCACAAACACCCCCCGATCGCAACTTCCTTGTTTCTTTTCGCCCACCCTAGACCAAAGCACTGCCCCCAAGGGGGCAGAAGCACCCACTTTGGGAACCACTGGTATAGACGGCAAATAGTTTGTAGAAAATTGCATTAAAACTTAGAAATATGTATATTCCTAGCTGCAAAGAGCTCAATTTTTTCTGGCTCAGAAAAATTTTCATTTTTCACCTGATGATGGAATATTATATATATCACTGTTGGATAGTAATTTTATATTTTACTTATTTTCTCTAAGCTGGTATTGTTTTGGTCCGAACATAGTGTGTTATTTTCGTCACCAATATCTAACTTTGACAATCATATCTGTTATGACTAACGGTCATGGGGAAGAATTATTCGATTACCATTATTATACTTGTAGGAAACCACACCTTGGATAATGACGGTTTTGGTTAAACGATGATAATCCTGGAATGGGATTACCGTTGTTAACCAAGGTACCACTGTACTTGATGCAGAAAAAAGCCATCCGAATCTTAGCCAATGCAAGTCAACTTGATCACTGTAAACCTCATCTAAAAATTGTGATAGTTTACAATATGTTTTTATTTTACTCAATGGTGCATGTGAAAGAAAATCTGAACATGTACTCTATTAGGGCTGACGTGCGCAATCACAAAACTAGAGATAAAAACTCCATAGATATACTATTATGTCGACTAAGTAAAACATGCAAAGTTGAGAGTTTACCAATTAAATTCTTTAATATGCTCCCTAACTCTGCCAAAACAGTCTCCAATTAGGTGTCCTGCAGCGTTCTCTATTACTGGCTCATCTCCAAACCCCTCTATTTCCTGTAGGAGTATATTGATCGACTTCTCTAGTCTAATATTTTAATGTCTAGAGTATGATTGTATATTTCTGCGTTTATAGTTGCTTGTGTGTGTTTTATTTTTTTATTTAATTTGTTTGACGACCTCTATCATGGCACATGCTATGCTTGTTAATCAAGATGAATAAAGATTATTATTATTATTTTGAAAAATTCTTGGGTTTCCATTCGGGTGAAGGCATTGATGTGCACTGACATTTTGATGGCTGAGTAAGCCATCATCTTCAGGGTGTGAGACATCAGTGCACATCAACGCCTTCACCTGGATGGAAACCCAAGAATCTTTCAACACATACCTATGATTTATTGAAATCAATTGTGTTCATATATATTTTCAATACCACTCACTACACTTAAATGAATTTTTATAGATGTTTATACCATGTATTAGAGCATGGTGCATATTGCATAAAGTATGGCATAATAACATCTCACATGCAAAAGTTATGATACTGTTAAGTCCTACAAGTTATAATCTATGGATTTAAAATATGAAAAATATAGCCAAAGCACCCGCTTCTTGTTCCTTGGCATTTTAAACTACAACAAGGAGGTTTGCATCACTGCTTAATCTTTTCCATTAGTAGAGACTTGGACCTCTGTATATAGAATCCACTTCTTCAATTTTTACTGTCAAGCTTCAAACAAAATTAAGGGGAAAAAGTGAAATGTTTCATATATGTCCCTTCTGAGAATTTCCCCTAACATAAGATGGGAGAGTTATCAATCAGCCACAGTGCTCCTAAGGGTAGGTTTTTCACTTAATACAGGATGACTAAGTAGCCATTTGGAAACAATAACAATACAGGTCCTTTATTCAATGGGACTCATTTGTCTTGGTCAAAATAAGAAATGGCTAAAGCATTTGTTATTGCATAAAGCAAACTTACCCCAATGAATACATGCAAGACCATATTCCTGCAACTAGACTGTATGTTCCCAAGTCTTCCCTGCAGCCACCTTCACTGAAGAATAAAATGAAAACAATCCTTTAATATTTGTAAACTGTAGATATAGACATGATCTAGAAAGCATTTAACAGTCATGGCCATGAGTAGTAGTATTTTTTTTGTTTATAGGGTGCTTCGACGGCTATGGTCATTTTGCACCTCTTCAACTCATTGAAAACCCCATCTGCACAAACACAACATCCATGCCCTGGGCGGGATTCGAACCTGCAACCTTTGGGTTAGCACGCTACCCACCAGGCTAATCAGGTCGGCTCATGGCCATGAAGATGATGTGAAAGCATCATAGAGGAATGAAACAGTATATGTAGGTTAACCAATGCAATATAGCAAACTATTATCAGTTTCTTATTGTGATTATACTCACAAGATATAATCTGGTAGTTTTTTCCACAAAAATAAAAATTTATGAAAAGAATAACAAATAAAACTGAAACTATAATATAAATATTTCACTGGCATGTACTTTACAGTATTTGTATCTTTAAAAGTAAAATTTAAATTACTTCCCCTATCTTATTTTAGAGCTGGGGACTGATTGACATGATTTTATAATATAAGGGTAATGAGTTGTACATCTGTGACCTATTAAGTCTACTAATCTCATCCTGGGATGAAATTAATCTCTGTCGCCTACTCACATAGCATTGTCCAAAACTCCTTGGAATGTTGGTAGCAGGGTAAGGGCAACAGCGACCCCCAAAATGGAAAGAGACACCAGGTTCAACCAGAGTGTGCTAGAAATGAAATCATTAAAACTTTACACATGTGAAAATCCATGCTATACTTTTTAGTCATCATTACAGTACAGTAGTTAACAAGGTGCAAGGTGGCGCTCACCAGGGCCATCAACAGGAGAACCCATCGAAACCACTTCGACCTGAAGATATCCTCTGGGACGAGGACGAAACTGTAGGTAGCAAAAGACTACAAACGCGGTGGAACACCAGAAGCTCTTCAGCACCAAAACCCTTACATCTATTAACCTTATCTTCATTATCAATAATAATTTCTCCTTTGGCAACTCCGATAGTATTTGTGTTTGCTCTTCATGCATTTAAGTGACTCCTCACGGTTTTGTATGCTGATTCAACTTTACCTGTATAAGATTTCATTATATTTATTTGAACATCTTTTTTGTTCATTCTTCCATAGCCTTTCATGTCTTTCAGACAATTTAATTTCTTATTTATTTGTCAGTTTTACTTCCTCAGTCCTTGAAATTTTTAACTTTCTTCTCTCTTCTACCAGGTACAGTATTTCACTTGCTTTATATGACTTCTTTTTTAAAGATTTTCTTTGGTTTATGTTTTTTTCTACCTCTTTTGGTATTCTTATTTTCAGGCATTATCAGCTTTCTATTATCAATCCTGTTTTGCTGTTGTTTTCTTCTTCCAACGCCTGTGGAAATTTCATTCTTCATTTTGTTTCCTTCAAACTACACAGATATTAACAATAATGTCTTATATCCCAGGTCAAGTATTACACAAGTATGGGACATGTCACATTGCAGATACAAACCCTATTAGCCAAACACAACATCCATCCCCTAGGTGGGACTTGAACCCCTGACCTTTGAGTTAGCTCTTAGTCCTGTCCGGTTGCCGGGTGAGAATAGCGCCGGGGTGGCCCCCGCCGGTGGTAAGAGTCCGCCAAAGGGGGGGGAGTG
>WURS02000016.1:3894932-3930117 GCA_011762765.2 Rhinocypha anisoptera | reverse complement strand
GCGGTCGAAGCCCGGCCGACCTCCCGAAACATCACGGTAGGTGAAGCCCCTTCGGGGCAGATCCCGCTCGTTTTGGGCGGGCTGTTATGAATCTCTGTCTCAAATAGCTGCCGAACACACTACCCCAAGGCTAACCCAGCAGCAAGATATCTGGTCCCTGGTAGCTTTTGTAACTACTTATTTGATTTTAGAAATAATCCTTCAATAAGAAGTAGTCAATTTGATACTCATTTACATCTCTAAATATCGTTCATGTGTACGTACCTTTAATGTGGGTTTATTTTAAATATAGTATTTGTCATATATGTCTAAATATTGTCATTGAAAGAAAATGAAATTTTGCAGACCTTCCTTGCCTTTCATCTCTTTCAATTAATATTCCTAAACTGTATTTTTTAATTGTTTTCCCAATTTGACCTTCTCCGATGACCATCAAGGATTGGAATGACAGAGACTAAAATACAAATTCCGTCAATTTGTTAATATAGTAATGATTACTAATTGCTTTGAAGTCACTAGTGGCACAATAATTTATTGAAATAACTGCCTTCGATAGACAGTCATTTCCTCTTAAACATATTAGAAAATATTATAATAAAATATAATGTTTTAAAAGTTTTGTAAAAAAGTAGATTAATACTTACGATATTTATGATTTTATAGCAATTATGTTCAAATGTCACCATTTGAGGAATGTTGCAACAGTTTTGGCCTTGGGACATTCCAAATCCAAAACTAATTTTTACAATTTTGAAAAAGAACATTTCAGAAGTACAAATCTAAGATATTTATATCCCATGGCACACCTTTTAAGGAATGGAATGAGTGGTGATGGTCCTAAGAGAAGCAATCCAACTGTTGAAGCTATTAAACCCCAAGCCATCATGGACCAATGATTACTCAGACGATCAGCTAGCCAACCCCAAAGGGGGCTTGAGACAGCATAAACAGCAGAAAAGAGCAGGAAGATGAGACCGACTTCCTTAGGTGATAACTGAAACTAAGTTAAAAAATAACAGAAATGTTAAATACATATATACAATTTCCCTTCTTCGATATATAAGACTAAATTATGTCAAAATTAAGTCTTGAGTTAACATACTAAAAGACAACTTGGACATCTTGAAATGATTTATTCCATCCACAGTCATTGAATAAATACCTCTTGGGCATATTAAATTAAATGTTTTAATTACTTTTTGTTAATTTTATATTAATGTATACCTATAGGATGTATGTATACCTATAGAATTTAAACTGCAAACTACATCACACACATCACTTTCAACTACATATTTTTTGTCAATCTTATATGTAAAATTTGATTGAATTTTGTAACTGTATGGTTTACTGTATTGTTTTTGTGTCAACCTCTTTTTCTTATATTGTTTATATTTTGTTCAACCTTTCATATCTGTTTATTATCTATACCTTTTGATGTGTCATTCTACATTATAGATCACTCTGACAAATAAAATATTAAATATTATTAGTAGGTCATCTTTGTACATAATTGCAATGACCACCATTCATAAATGAAAATTTTCTTTGTTCAAATTCAAATGCTTCATTATTGTGAAAAATTCTATACTCACGAGTATATCTCTAGTTTCATGGATAATAAATTAGTTAATTATATGAATGTAAATCAATATGTAAAAAAACACAAAATTTTAATTATGTATATTAATGCGATCCATACTTAAAAATTATGTAGGAAAATAATTTCCATTATATAAAAAAGTGTTCACCTGTCGAAGATGCGGCTCCAGTGTAGGATCAAGGAAGCCCCAGGTACTTGAGGCAACAATTATGACAAAACTGGTGACAACCACTGATGGAACTCGCATCATCTCAATAATTGATCCACTACGACCTTCCATGTCCAAACCTGTAAGCATGGCCTCCACTGAGAATCTATGAAAAACAAAAACTATCCTATGGAATTTATGGATATAATCTGTATAGTTAAAAGTTTCATCAAATATTTTGTAAATAATTTACTTTGCAGAAATAAGTATTAATAATATTAGAAACAATCAGTAAAATGACTAAGTAATGTTTATCAGTACCCAAGAAGCAGTGGCTAGACATAGTGCCAAATGACTACACACCCTGGGTAGCCATCTGAGTAGCTGGCTACACTGCTGTGAAAAAAAGCAGGGGTAGAATAGATGGATTTGTGTAAAGAAGCAAAGTGCAACCATGCATAGCAAAAGAATGAAGCAACAAATAAACTGCAGTAAACCCCTCCAATGGGTGCCATACAATAGTATATGGATTGTTATATGGTTATGGATAAAGTAAAAACCTACAGAAAGAAAATGAGAACGATTACTGTGGATGATTTTTAGCAGATGAGCTGAGAGTGACTCTTATAGAGATGAGCTATCCTTAATCTATGAGAAAATTGTGATGGTTCAATGAATGATTTACATGGCAAAAATGAATGAAGATGGTGGAAAAAGGAACATTAAATATAAGAAGTGATTTATGAGAACCAAGAACCTAAATATCGGAGGGCCTATTATGGGTAATATAGTATATTCAAGAAAGTAATAACAAATTTAACCTAAATTCACTAATTATCATCAGAAAAAACCGTATTGAACTGCAGAAGAATTTTTACGTGAAGACTTTTGGGAAAAGTAAATGTATAAGGTGCCATTTTATTACTCTGTCCTCAGACCAGAGAAGAGGGTAAGGAGGGAGTGGGATTATTAATGGATTTAATGTCACCTAAAGATCAAAGAAAATATTAGGCTTCATAAGATCATTCCTCTTGATAAACTTGATTTTTAAAATGTAAATTAAAATTATAGTGACTTCTTAAGTTGCTACATACATACATTTAAACCCTATATAAGGGTTGATCAGTTGATTATAAATATTTTTATTCCTATAATTTATTGTACAAATGTTAAATTTTAGATTGTATCATTACCTTAATGTGATGTGCTGATGTGGTATAAGTTTAATTTATTTAACACCAATATTTCTCAAGTGGCAGCCATGCAATATGAAACATGTTAATCTCCTGATTATATTTTAAATACTATGAGCAATATACCACAGAAAAAAATTTGTAGCCGGCATGACTATTACACTACAACTACTATACTATAAAAGGCTTATGGAGAGTCCATTCTTTCCTCTGGCACATTTAGAAGATGGTTAAAAATGTTTAAGGAGAGACAACCGATTTCAGAGGAAGTTAAACCTGGAGCACCAGTCAAAGCTTTATCAAAGCAAAAATTAACTTTATGAGAATTATGTGAATAACAGTAACATATAACAAATTATGTGAATAATAATTTTATGATCACTCTTTATTGAAAAGCCCCTGTAATTTTTTTACTCAATGTTTCTGAATATGACTCACTGAATGAAAATTCTCTGCACAAGGATGTCAAATAAAAACTAGCTGAAGCCCCTAGGAAAACAGAATCCTTCTATATTACTTGTCAGAACACTACCAAAGGTGTGATGAGTTAGCAATTATTTTGGGATGACATGATTACAACCAATTCACCCTAGGAATAAGTAATATATATCTCACCTACACTTCTCTCTTCTCAATTTTGCATACCATGTAATGAACAAGAACATAACTGCAGATGACTGACTATGAAACATGATGAGAAAAAGTAAAAGTCATTACGTGTTTAGGGAAAATATGCATACATTTCACATCATAAGATATTGCAAGTTAATTTCAAAATAAGTGATAACATAAGGTAGGCCCAAATTGAAAATAAAATGTAAAGACACTAAGATGTAAACACTAAAATGTAAGGTCACTAAATAATACACATGACCAAAACAAGAAATGAACAAAGCAGAGTCCTATTACTCATAATAAAATGCTGCATCTGAATAACCAACATGACAACACCATTCTAAATTGATTTTTAGCAAGGGCAATGGCATGGATAGGGTTGCCAACTTTTCAGAGGTCCATTCTTGGATTTACTAATTTAGTGGACAAAAACTCTGAAGGACTGCAGGAGAATGGTGTTAGAGATGAATCTCTGGTATGGGTATTACCCCAGGAAATTAAATTAACATGGTAAGACTCAACTGATTCCTTTATTATGAAATGCTTTTCATTCATTAAGAAAAATGAAACCAGAATAATTAAAATCATTTCAATACCACTAAAATTAAAGACAGACATAATATTAATTTGACAATGATTATATTTCAAACATAATTACAGAAAATATTGAACTGAGCATAATTTTTCATAAATCCTTTTTTATTTATTAAATTAAAATGTGTTAATAAAATTTCTTGGTACTGCTACCTACTTAGTTTTTATTTTGATAAGAAAAAGTATGCGAAAAAAACACATACAAATGAAATATGCTCTACTTTGAATAAAAAATAACGACAAAAGTAAATTTACAAATGAAGGAAGGAGTTGATTAGAGGGACCTTATATAAATACTCGGAGAAAAGATTAGTGAAAACCATAATATGGAGCATAGAATTATATGGAACCTGGTGCATGAGGAAGCATAATGAGCATAAAATGGAGGCCTTTGATAAGTGGGTTTGGCGACAGATGGAGAAGGTGAGGTGAAGACAGAGAGGAAAGCTAAAGAAGAAGCGCTGAGAATGGTAGGGAAGGAGAGGCGTTTCTGTGTGAAATCCAAAGAAGGCAGGAAAGGTGAAGATGGAAGGGGTACTCAGAGGTTGTTGAGGGTTGTGATAGAGGGTAGAATGTTGGATGAGGGAGGGATAGGAAGAGAAGAGGGATATTGAAAAGAATGATAGGTGGTGGGAAGTGTGCAGATTTGAAGAGGGATTAAGTTAAGATGTAGTGGGGCAAATCTAACCTGAGGCTCATTAAAAACCTACCTTAACTGGTAGATTACCCTTCAATTCAAATTTAGAAATTTCAACTATGGAAATGGTGGCAAAAAATCAGCAGAATTGTACATTCTGAGAGATCTCTGTGTCAGTCTCTCACCAGGAGAGGCAGACACATATAAATATTACAGGAGAAGTGGCAACACTAGGTACAGGGAATAAGAAGCAAGTGGGACAGTCACTCACCATCACCAGGAGGCAAGAGAAAGCAGTTGACAGGAACAATGACCACCATAAGTACTCCCAGCACATAGAATGGGAGACCAAATCCCCCAAGCTAAAACATGGATCATTGGTACATGGAGAAAAATTTATTAGCTAATGTAAAAAAAGTGCATTAAATTAATTCAACCTCAAAATGCCATGAAACCAATCCTAAGGGATTAAAAACTAGCATTCTCAAAAGGATATATCTATGAAAATTCAAAAAATGAGTCATGGCAACATACAGTGAAACCTGCCTCAATGTCCACATTTAGGGGTCACCTCTTAAACAGCCACTTTTTTTGCGGAACTTTTATCTGATATGATCCATGTAAATGTCCCCTCCTTTCAGCAGTCGCCTTCTTCAGTGGCTATTATTTGGCAGACCAAGTGGTGGCTGCTTAAAGACAGGTTTCACTGTATATCTGATTAAGGGGTAGCCTGGCAACTAAACCAACACCAAAATTTCATACACCAAGTAATGTACCTTCCATCTCAACTTTTAATAAAACAAGAAGCTATTTTACTGCTTTGATAGGGACAATATTTTCTGGTCTACTAGTAAGTCATAATTTTAATTTACACAACATGCATGTTGAATTGGTTGATTAATAAATAAAGCCATTATGACCATTAGTTTAACTAACAGGAATGTTTGATATGGATAATTATACATATAAACATATCCATGTCTCTTAAGTATCACATAGAAAATTTCATTCAAGACAGTATTATCTCAACCAAATAAAAATTATTATGGCTTTTATATAAACTTCAATGCCAAAATGGTACAACCAGTATATTTATACTCACTGTTCTTAAGCATTCAAGACAACCTTGTGTTTTCACCAATTTTGGTGAAGAGATCTTAAATGCATTACTAGCAGGTTTAACCCATCCACCCAAACACCCCTAATATTGTGGGAAAACCAAACCTTTGAAGCAATTAGTATTAGTGAGGTTAAGCACCATGCACAAAGACTTTTCCTCATTTATGCAACCAATCCACTATTTGAGTTCAAAGTGGTTCATTACTTACTCTAGCTTTAGGTAGATTACGATGGCTGTACTAACAGCTGAAATTTAACCGACCATCATAATGCAAATGTTGCAAACACTAAATATTGGTAATTAGGGAAAATCAAAATAGAGACTTAGTGTAAATAAGTGTAAGATAATACAAAATGTTGAGAGCATATCAGGATTTACACGGAGATTTACACAAAAGATAAAATTGTTCACACTGAAATTAAGCATTTTTAAAATGAAATTCTGAATGTTTTGTTGAATACTGTAGGAAAGCATACTCAACATATGAAATAAATCATGGGACTTGTATCACACAATATAATGGACCCAAAATTATTAATGCCACTTGTACTTTACTTAAGGGAACATACATTAAACAACATAATAATATTTTTATTTACCTAAAGATCAGTTTACAATATCATTGTATTGGATATAATAATATAATAATTGGGTTATCTTACAGAAAACTTGTTGTGGGAAGAACACATTTACAAATTACTTAGCAAGCTAAGCTCTCAATGTTGTTTCCTCATAAGGAAAGTTAGAAATACTGTAAATCCAGAGGTATTATCTTCCATCTACTAGTGAATTCTATCCTCGGATCACTTTCAGTATTCTCTTTTGGGGTTCCTCTCCCCATGCAGGTGTAATATTTAAAATCCAAAAGAGAATAGTTCATATTGTGTGCTGTGCTGCTTGTGATTCACCATTTTAATCACTATTTAAAAGACTCTGCTTACTACCAGTTCCATGTATATATATTTTTAAGGTGATCTTGAGGCAAAGAGTATTATTACTCAGCACAAGTCCAACAGTGACTGTCATGACTCTTAGTAATTCCTCTTCTCTTGGGCCGGATGTCATTCCTTCTCTGTTGTTATTGCTTCCTCTAACCTTATAACCCTCATGACTGATATCATTAATCTCTCGTTCAGCACTGGTTTCCTTCCAACTGCTCTAAAGCAGACTAAGGTAATGCCAATTCCAAAGAAAGGCTGCCCCACTGAATCTTCTAACTACATGCCTATTTCTATTCTCGCCATCTTTACAAAGATTATTGAAAAGCTCTTTCAGAAAAGGTTAAATAAATATCTCTTATCATTCAATTTAATTTGATTCACAAAAAGGTTTTAGAGATGGCAGGTCCACAAATATGGCGAGTTTCCAGTTTCTTATTAATATATTACTTAGATTAAATAATAAACAACATGTCCTGGGCATCTCATTTGATCTTAAAAATGCTTTTAGCAGCGTGGATCCTGAAATCTTCGAATTCAAACTAAAATACCAGGGTATCACTGATAATTCACTAAATAGGATTTTACCGTTCCTTCATGTCAGTTTTTCACATCATTCACCAGAGAAGAAGCCTAATCAAGTCCCCCTCAAAGTAGAGGTGGGAGTGCCTCAAGGGCCCATTCTTGACCCTATATTCTCTATGCTCTTTATCAACAATCTTCTTAAGCAGTTCTCTTTAAGCTCTACTGTTGTATATGCAGATGACACAACCAATCTATTGACCTCTAGCAGCTTACCACTTTTAAATGACATTGTCTCCACCACAAAAGATGAAATGTTAAAGTGGTATAACACAGTTTTAAATGAGGCTAAAACTACCTGTCTCCTTTTTCACAAGAAAAAGTCTCACCAGATTCCTACTTTACCACCCATCTCTACTTTCACCTCCTATTCATCTATCAAATTTTTGGGACTTCAGCTTGTTAATACACTAGACTGGTCAAATCATATTTCTGACCTCAACAAAAAACTTTCCATAGGCATTTTTATGATGAAGTTGTCACCTCTAGTTTCTGTTAATACCCTAAAAGCTGTATATTATGCCAATGTCCACTCTCATCAATGACTGTCAGTCTCAGGATGCAGAACACTGCTCTTGGGCCCAAAGTTATTTAATAAACTTCTCCCAGAAATTAAGCAAGAACTAAAAGATCTTGCTTTCAAGAACAAATGTTAAATTTCTTACGAATTTTACTATTCTGTATCACCATTGTTTATCTTGCATGTATGTATATTATATATATTAATATTGACGTGTCCTATATTCTCATATGTACAAATGTGCTCCAAATCTCTAGACAAATAAAAGCATTATTACTATTATTACTTAACACATTCAATATGAATTACACTCACTGGTGCCATCCTTGTGCTACAATGGAGTGGGGTGATGCCAACTAACATTTGGCATGTCATTCCTAACATTACTTCAAAATAAGCAAAAACAAAGGCTGCCACTTTGAGGGAAAGGTTGAAAAAACATTAGCAAAGTTGAATGTGTTAAACATGTTCTTGAGACTGCCAATACAATTTTTAATAGTGATTTAATAATGGTGAAATAATAAAAAAATAACAATAAGTGATAATAATAATAATTTAGTGAAATCTCTCAGACTAATGTGTGGCCGGAAGATGCCAGAATCAGACACTTAAAATTTGGAAAAAATAATATAATAGGACATGTGGAATTTTTCCATCAACTCTAAAACACTCAAGGGTTATTCTCATCTACAAGAAAGGTGCAAAAGATTACCCACTCAGCTACTGCCCTATATCAGTGATCCTGGTCTTTGGAAAAATATTCGAAACTTTAATTAGACTTCAATTAACCCATTTTCTAGAAAGTAATAAAGTATTTAATTCCTTCCAGTATGGTTTTTTCAAGGGGAAAACAACAACTCAGGCTCTTCAATTCATCACTAATACCATTTTGAACTCATTGGAAGAGCAATCCTCTTTTCACTAACCCTCTGTGATTTTACTAAGGCTTTCAAGAGTCGTGAGTTTAAGAATTAAATTTGTGAAATTGCAGTGTATTTTTAAATTCAAGATGAAAGAATTTCACAGAGTTAATCCTGAAACTATCGCCAAAATTATTATTATTAATAAAAATATATCTAAATGTCAAATTACATTAGGTTTATACCAATACCTATTGATATGAACTGTAAATTGCAAATAATCAAGACATCAATTTTTATCAAGGAAAATATATTCCTCCATCACAAGAAATCCTTTTTTTTTTATTATAAGCTCTACTGAAACAGCCCCATGTTCCTTATTTATTTTCAATCATTTTTATGATGGCAAGAGAAATGATTTTTTTTTTATACTGAGGATAAATATTACTTAAGTTGTGCATCTTGATCAGAAATTCTCTAAGAACGCATCATAACCATAACCCCTAAATAAAACTTCATCAATTATTAAACTTACCGAATATAGCAATCCACCTAGTGCCGGACCGACGCTCATCCCAAGCCCAACAAAAGTTTCAAGGATACCCTGCAAAATGACATCAGAGTGAGAGGAATATGATAGCACCTAAAACTGTATCGTACTAAGTATGATTCAGCAAGAGTCAAAGGAGGATTGAATCAAAGCTTAACAAACAGACTCACAGAAGCATATGTTTGAACTATTAAGTTTGTCTTATAATTCTATGGTTGTATGAGCGATAAACTTAATAAATAGATATTAAACTGTTTATTTGGAGGTTTCTATGGTGTGGATTCGATGACCTCTCCATATTGCTCGGATTTGCATTAAGTTCAATCTGAAGATGCAAGCTGGAATGCCGGCAAAACTATTGTCATCATAAGCCAACAAAGGTGATGCACACTCAAGCAATAGACAGATCAAAGATTAACCCTTTTGCTGCTGTGAAAGTACGTAGTACAATCACATGAAAGGCTACTTTGAATGTACCCTATTTATTCTCCCTGTAGTACATTATGGATGAACTTTCTCTTTGACATTTTATTAAATATTATGTTAATCAAAAATGAACTGTTCTGTGAATTAAAACACTAAATCTAGATCATTTATTACTGTACTAGCTTGAGATCTGGAAAGATAAAAGTAAAGGAGACACGATACACACTATTTTCCACTGTATGTGAAAAATATATTTCAGGAGGGTAAATTGCAGCAAAAGGGTCAAACTGACACCTTTGACACCAGTGATGCACATTTAGGCATAGGAAACATGCCTGACCATTCTTCGAAATGAAATAATGGTACACTTCCAATTCTTTCTTGGTAGATGGTTCACTCAAACCACAGAGGTCAAATTCAACTTTTGGACAATGGGACAAGAAACATTAACAAAAAACTGGAATGCCAGTAGATTGCTATTACTAACAGTGCATAATTAAAAATGCAATTTGACTCTAGATGCAGGAGGAACTAAAACACAATAACCTCTTATGCTAATCTCCTCATCTTATGCTTAAGGGATCTCACCATGACAGATCCCATGTTGTCAGGAAAAATATCTGCCACAAATGTGTAACTTGCAGTGGAATAAGCAGCTGCACCCAATGCCTCCATGCCTCGGACCACAAGACAATAGACAGTGAACATCAAATTGTCATCAATAAAACCCAATAACCTGAAAATTTTTAAA
The DNA here is from genome assembly GCA_011762765.2 of Rhinocypha anisoptera. Classification (NCBI taxonomy): domain Eukaryota; kingdom Metazoa; phylum Arthropoda; class Insecta; order Odonata; family Chlorocyphidae; genus Rhinocypha; species Rhinocypha anisoptera. The sequence goes on along the minus strand of WURS02000016.1, from coordinate 3,919,580 downwards.
ATGGCAATTAATTAATCAAGTTTTGAAAATTTATTTTTTGGAGAAATAAACTTGAAAGATTTCATTATGATATTGTTTCATAAGAAAAAATAAAGGTTGAAACTTTTATGTATTTCCACAGAAAAATATAATACATGACTGGTTTTGATGATAAATGTCAGTATTTGGTGACATTTGAAACTGGTTAAGTCTAATATTTTTCTGTGAAAATACATAAGAGTTACAAACTATATTTTGTTTCATTATGGAATTCCACCAGGTGAGGTCTCCTTAGTAATTTGTTTTCTTTCGTAAGAGTTGCATGAAGTAAACTACTCTAGACAGAGTTAACACAAGCAGCAAATTTCCAAGATTTTCTCTTAAGTGAACTCACTATTTAGGGCTGAGCAACTTTAAAAAGACAAATGATATGAATACGCTTGCGCATACACTCACACACAGCAAGATATTATACTGTTTATAATATTGTATAATTATACTAAGAGAATATAGTAAAAAATAATTGAAACCCATCTTTTTTGGATCTCCTCAATTCACAGATTCATGATAATAATAATTCATCCTATCAAAGGTGTCCAGTATTGACATTATCCATGGAAAATACTGTTGCAACTTTATTAAGTGGTGTTAGCCTAGGAGATAAACTACTCGGATACAGATAAGAAGGGCCTTGTTCCAAATCCACGAGAGACATCTGGAAATCTTCCCTACACCAAACTTCAATTTATTGGGAAGTGGAATTTTCTTATAGATATCAGAGCACAGACATTCTTATGTTACATTTAACCATTAACTCCAAACAAGTGATGGTGTCTTAGGTGGCACTTTGTGGAAATTTGAAAATTCCTGGATGGTAATAATAATAACAATTCTGATACTAAAAGACCAATGATAATTTAGCAGTCCCATTGACCATGACAATGTGTCAATAGAATGGACATTGTTTTTTTATTAATATCATGGTTCCTTTAATTCTAAAATGTATTATTTTTCTAGCATTTTTGTCTTGTTTGGAACCTGTTTTGCTTTCATGATTAAAGCTAATATAGAGGTGGGTCAGAAAAGAATTTCCAAAACTCGGTAATCAGAATGCATTTGTCAAACTCCCCCGAGGGTCGTGAACCTTCCCAAACAGAACTGGAAAGTGGGGCCCTATTCTGAAATAATAAGTAAGTGTGACTGTTCAAAACTTTCTTAGAAAGTTTGTGCCATAAAATTTGGAGCGGGACAGAAGAGGGTATGAAGAAGGTGGTCATAGGTACAAATATGTTTTCTCTGAACTAGTACGACAAAATGTATTTACCCAATTAAAAGTGATTTCACTCTTTTAAAATCATAAAGTTCCAAAAAGTAGAGCCGAAAACAGTCTCTTGCATATAAGCATCTCAAACTCCAATTGGCATCCCTCATCTCCCTAAGTAGGACAAGGATGATGCTTAATGAAGATGAATCTTCATTATGAATCGCTTCCACAAAGTAATGCCTGAAAATACCCAAAGAATGATGCTGTTTGGCATAATGTGTAATGAATATTTTAAATCCATCTGCTGATTGCAAACTTAGGACGATGATCAATGAAGGAGGGTGAGCACCATTCCAATTCATTGCCTCCTTTCTTTGGCCGTGATTAACTCATTTATGTGGGAATTACAAAGGTATGAAGAGGTTGGCAGGTGAAGGGACAGGTTAGAGAGCTGCTACAGATAAACCAATCTACGGACTTCAAATATAGGATGATGAACAATGAAGTAGACTGACCACCATCCCAATTGCTTGTGCATCTTTTATTTGATTGTGATTCATTCATTTCTGTGAATAGCCAAAGAAAGAAGCATTCCAAAAAGCCATCAAAAGAGAATGATGAGAGTATAATTACATTCAGAAGGTAAACTAATAGCACAAATATTAAGGCATAGAAGTCTGTAACTGAGGAAGAGAATAGGTTTTTTTTATATAGAATAATGACTGGTAAGCATAGCATAGTTGCAGTGGGTTTATTTTAAGTTGGGGCTAAGTAGTACTAATTTTGAATTCATTCATAATATACCTTTATGGTAATACATTTCAACAACTTCATACTGTTACAGTCTTTTCTCTATTTCTGACAGTTCCATTACCTTCCTGAGTAGTGGTCCTGTGAGGGTTGCTAGAAAAGTGACGCCTTCTACTTTTTATGCTCTACAATCTAGTTCATAACTGAATAAACTCATAGTCATCAAAGGTGACTACATTAAAAAATACTGGGGTGTTCCCAAAAGTGTATTCCATAACTTGTTACTGTGCTTAGTTTCTGTTGTCATTTTCATTTAAATATATAGGAGGGTTAATTTCATAAATAACCTCAGATTTAGCCATCATTCTCATTTTCCCAGTCACCAGGAACTCACAAGCTCCCTCCACTGCACTTCCATTGACACTTCAGTCTTTTACATTAGCTGATTATTCCTCTATTTGCACTCATATGTACACCCTTCCTCTTTCACATTACTTTCCATCCAATTTACTCTCAATTCAAGCTTTTGATTCTGCAGGTTTCTTCATTCCTATTTTATACCATTGCATTTTTCTATTGTAGTGCTGATCTCCTTATCCTTCTTTAGTATTGTTGTTGGTTAACCAGCAATCCTTCCTGTTGATACATGTTAAATTCTCTTAGTTAAATTCATGGAACCTCCTTCTGTGTCTTGTCTTTAATTTTATGCTAAAATTCACAAAGATGGAATAGTCACAGGTGCTTGTGGAAATTCTCTACAGTAGAAGTACAAGAAAAATGAAAGACTTGGCAATTTCCACTCAGAACTTAAATTTTTCTCACAACCATGGTTTCCTTGGAAAGCGTCATCAGGTGAAATATACAGAGTATTTTTCTGTGTTTTACCTGACAATGTTGCTTTGCAATGAAACCATATTTGAGAAAAAAAATAAAATTTTGTGTAAACTGAAAGTATATGATTTTTCTAGTTTTCCAAATTTCATTAGAACTTGTGGACAAAACTGCAGTTGTTCCATGGTAACTCAGTAAATATATTATGCTTTTATTGTATCTGTTCAAAAGATAAGTCTATATGGTATCTGCCCACATCTGGAATTTTCCTCTTAATTATTACCTGCTGGTATGTATAATTGGACTACTCCTAAATTTACTGGACATGATTATTTTTAATGATATAATCTATTGATCAATTATATGATGAATATTCACCACTCTTCTCCGTAAGTATTGTTTATCAACAGGGCTAACCCAAACTGGCACACCTCCCATCCAGCAAAAATTACCCAATAGCTATCAATCGAAAAATTTGGATGTCAAAAAAGAAAAAAAATTACATGAATTTATAATATTCAAGTAAAAATATTTATGTAATTTAGATTTGTTTACTGTCGGTGATAAAGTCAACAAATGTGATGGGTGAGAGATGATTAAAAACTCATTGGTTATTACATTCACTTTTCCCTACCCTTGAAGGGATGCCCTTTTCTTTCAGCACATCTTCTGGTTGGTTTAAATAGCTGGGTTAGCAACATAACTTATAAAGTAAAGGAGGATGACAATTAGATCATGGAACATTGTTTGTCCAGCAAAAGCACTCATATGAGTATTGAGGTGACAAACTCCAAATGTAGGCTGAGACTAATAGTTTCCAAAGACTTATTATCATCATATTTGGTGTTTGTGATACTACTTTTATTTTTGACTGGATTGTCTTATTTTGAAGTAGTTATAGTGTCAGTTTACTTGTGACATATGTGCACCTGCATCAGATGTCCATGGGCATTTCCAGCTAAACCCAAGATGAGTGATTTTCTGGGTTTCATATCTTCCTGGAAAAATGCAGGGATCACAGAGAAAGCAGCTATCCCTAATGTATAAATTTTCACAGGACATTGGACTTAGTATTAGGTGAATTCTGCAGTCATCTATCAAACCAGCCTGAGGGTTGAATACTCGGTATTTATGTGCAACTAAGACTTTCACCTACTTTGAGTAATATAAAATCTGGTTAATAGAGGCAGTATATATTATTGAATGAAAAATGTCCACGAATTCAAGACAGAAAGACCCACCTACCCGAAAAGAACATTACAGCAGCCAGCTACGAACATCCCAGACATGAAAAGAAATCTTGCACCAACTTGAGGAATCTGGAAATAAATTAAATAATGTTTAGTCTATCAATCGTAGTAGTCAATATAAAGTATAAAAAACTTCAAGCGTTTTACCATTTTTCCAAATAATGGGGATGACAAAAACATGACCAACGCATAAAAGCTGAACACAAAACCTGACATAGTGTTGGACATCCCTTTGAATGCTGCCTGAAAGGTGAGACAAGTTGAAAAAATTATAATAAAACTTTTAAGCTTATTTACAACTATTTTAACTTAAAATACCTATTACCAACGTAAATAGTATACATGCAAGGAAAATATACAACTCTGTTACATTTCTAATGATGCTACAGACCTCTTTCGGGAAAAACGGTGCCATAACTGACATGGAACAGAAACTGACGAAGTCTACCAAAGCAAGTGAAAATAAAGCTAGGCGCTGGCGGCGAGTGAAGTTCCTGAGGTCATGGGGGTTGGGCCGGCGTTGAGTTCTTAGAAGTCTTTCCCGGATTCTACGAACTTCCCGCGCCGTGTACCGTCGTTGTTGGAATGCAGATTCCGACTGACTTCTTGTGCACCTACCAACAACTATAATAGAATCCGACTCCTTGCCCAAGTCGTGTGGATAACCGGTGACATCCAATAGATCAGGTAAAGTATGTCCATCATTTTCTCCTGGCATCAATCTTTCGGTATCACTCATATTAGGTGAAATATCTGTGTCTGAGAGGACAGCCATGATTCTTATAAGCTAGCGAGCGATGCGATATTTAGCTAAGGCACAGCCGGCTCGTGAAAAATAATGTGGCTGTTAAAGTTACATCATAAGATTCTACAAACAATGGTTTCTATTAATGTATTATTATTTTATGACTATGATGGCATACCGAAAGTCTAAGCAGCGCTTCGCACGGCAATGAACGTGCATGATTTACATTTGAAAGTTAATATTAAAAAAACACGTCGTTCCTGTATGCCCTGATTGTTCATTTACGCATATCTGATAAGGCGGTCACACCGCATTTCTTTAAAAAAAATATTCTCTTTGACAAAAAATAATCCTAAATGAAATTATATATTCATTTCCCAATTGACGTGCAAGAACTATCCTTAATGACTACTAGTAACTACTAGCAGACGGCTTTACCACATCGCCATCCCCAACCCCGCTGGCGATGTGCGCGCTTCCAACCAGCTTTGTTTGTGTCGAGAACGTCTAGAAGTGAATTGTTTGTTTGATGATTGGAATCGAAGCGTAGGACTTGTAATCACCTGGAGCTATTTGGAAAATGATAAATTTCATTTGCTTGGAGTAAATGTTATCATTAAGGATATTCTCTTTTTAAGATGCGTTCTGAAATCAACACGCTGTGGAAACCTCTCCTATTATAACATAATTTGCATATTTCTCTAACGGTAAATTATATCTTCATATTTTCTCCTACGAGTTATTAATCCAAAATGAAATTCTTTCTGTTGTTTACATATTGCTTACAATAAAGCAAAAATTCGTCTTAACATTGGTCTTAAAACACATTTCGCCTTATATCGTTTACTTCTTTTTCAGTTGTACGTGCTACGATCGTCAGGTGGCTCTGTATTATTTGATCATCGTTGTGTCTGAACATGGCGATGAAATTGTTGTAGAAGATTATGAAATTAACGAGTGGTAGCCTTTCTGCTGAGCCAGTTACGCTGTGACTGGAGTTATTAACAAACAATGTCATCTTTACATTTTGTTGTTCATCCTCTACCTGGAACTGAGGACCAATTGAATGATAGGTAAAACATAATTTTCTATGTTGCCATGTTCTACGTTATTCGTCGCACCGTTAAAATTTAAACTTATATAGGTCCTTTAAAAGTGATTCCGTGAAGTTTAACTGAAAATTTATTTCACTGCGTGTCATTTAAAGTTGGAGTTAGCGAATTTGAAGTGGCTGGTGAAGTTTCTGGATGGTATAACGTTTAGGGCTAGGTCGTCCATAGTACATTCGAGAACAACATAGGTACTGAGGTATAGAAGCATCATAACTGGTATATAGTTTAATCTTGACTAAAGTCTTTCCATCCAGAATGTTTAATTTCGCAACAATTCGCCGGTGTGATAATGTTTAATGCTGCAATTGTAAATTTTCATATCACAACCGAATTTTTTTTACATTACTATATAAGGCAAATTGGAGTACCCATTTTTGTAACCTAACATTTTTGCCCCCGAAGGCAAAGATGAAAACATTAATTTATACATCATGTGTCCAATATAAATAAATTCCTTTGTTTTGCGGTGACCTAACATGTTTAATATTTCTTTCTTTTTTATTTTCATCGTTTCAGGTTAAAAGAAGTTGCGGATAAAATCAATAGATTTGGATATGTGACTCCCAATGCGCTGGGAAATTTAAAAGTTTCAGTGAAACAGTGCGCCGTTGGTCCAACTCATTTTGCTCTTTTACTTGAAGACGGTCGCATCGGCAGAGTGGCCTTTTCAATAATTTCTGATAGACTTGACCTTTCAAAAAATGATGCCAGCAAGAGGTGAGTTTGTTTAAAAGCTTGGGCGTTTCATGCTAAGCAGTGGTGCATTTTGTGACGCATTCATTAGCCTTGTGACTTCACTTTGAGAGGCATGATGTTTGATTGTTATGTTCATATTTAGTTAATTTGTATTAAGTTGAAATTAGTATCGTTTCGCAACGCCATTAATGAGTCACTGCGCATTTCACGTAGTTAAGGTCACCCATGATGTCATCAGTAGCTCAAAATTAATGTGACAGTAAATGGTATTTGTTCCTAGATGATGATCATAACCTTAACCGTCATCATCCAAAACCTTTCTTTTTTTTACATTCTTTGTATGGAACCTCAATAATAAAGTTGCGTATTTCTCAGAACCCCAATAATAGATTATCTTATTGTTTTGTGGTAAGTTGTGTTGGATGTCATAAATACTTTATGAATGTATGATTGTCATTTAGATTCTTGCTCTAGACAGCAGTTTAAAGCCTTTAAGTGACCTGTGGTTTATTTTTCTAAGATGATAACGATTTACTTTTTTCTTTCACAGAACTAATCTCTTAGAAACCCCCTTACTAGGTCCTCTTGCCTTTTTAAATGTAAATTATGCTGTCGCGTCATAGATATTTTTGTGTAAAATGTAAACTTATCGCAAAGGAAAGTGTTCTATATAAGGAGGCTGAAGTTGCCTGTCGAACAGAAAGATATAAAATATCAATTTTTCCATGCACAATTAGAGACCAAAATAAATATGAGCACAAGCTTGGGGATGATAGTTATGGAAACTAGTGTACATATGTATATTATCTCTCTTGTTGTTTTAAAAATTAAATGTTAATTGATTTTGTTCCCACATTGCATGTATTTTCTTTCATCATTGGAATATTTGCATGATAGTGGTTTCTCTGCAAGTGTATTATATGTAATATGTGCTTTTGGGAATGCATGCCTGGTGATGGATCACTCACCCCCTGCCACACGCCCTTGCGGCAGCTTGCAGGGTAATTCTTAGATGTAGAAGTAGATGTGTAACCTAGGGATTGTGTGTTTTAGATGATAAGTAACTTGCTTTGAAGTCCATTATCACACTGAAAATGTTTATGGGTAAAGTAAATCTGGTTTTGTCGTGTATTGTGTCTATTGTTACCAACTATAATATTCATTATTTCTTAAATATTGCATCATAATGTAAACTCCTAAACCCAGTAGGTGGGGCAATGCTAATAAGCATCAAAATTAATGTATTTCAGCCATTTGGATGCTCTTAATTCATTCTCAATAAAGTTTTTGTAGAAAGTGGCTGTGAAAACAAAGTGTGGTTGTAGTTTTACAATTTTTTCTTTGTTTGAAGTGAAGAGGAATTTTTGGGCAGCCACCTAGAATGGTCAACAAAGAAAATGACCATTCCGACATAGAATAGGTAGCAATACTGGGCACACATTTGGGTAGTGGTTCCAAACTTTAAAGTGTTCTATCCTTGATGCATGAAATAAGTACAGCATCCAAAAGGGTGAAATGAATGGTATTGTAAATGGCACTCTGAAGGGGTGTGGTCAGTGTATTACAGAGCAGAGGTGTCTCATATCACAATATTAGGAAGATGTGGCCAAATGAGTTTGATCCTAATCTCAGGGCTCCCTTCTCAGAAAGGGAAGTTTGTCCAGTATATACGATAGAGATGTCCTCTCATGGATGGAAAATACACATTGGTTCTTATCAGACTCAAATCAAACTTCAACCAAGACCTAACAAGTAGAATGCTATTCTTTTTACTACCAATAGCAGTAATAGTAATAATTAAGTAACAAAATCCCATTGTATATTTCATGTTTCCATGTAATATACATAGGGTCTTTTGAAAAGATGTCTCCAAGAAGCATAAGTTATTGTTCTAAGTAAATGAGCTACCACAATAGGAGTCACACTGTAGAGTACACACCAACAAAGTTTAAAGTAAATAAATATGCATTCCAATTAGGAAAAGACACTTCACGTTTTTTTAATGTGTCTAACCAGATGGATGTGAGCCATTACTAATTCACGTTGGTATGACATTGTGACAAGTACTTATTGAGACTTTGTAAGCATAGTTTTGAAAATATTAACTGAATTGAATTGAAAGCCAATATAGACATGGAGATAATTTATAGATCTTATTTTAAAGTTAACATGCTTAAAAATTTAATTTCCAGTTATTCTATGTATTGTATGTATTAGATATAATACTGTTATATTGGGAAATGTCATGGTCCAAAACCGTATATGGTCTTACCATTGCACTTAGTTTTGCATATTAGGGGAATAATTTTTAAATTTACTTTTTAGTAAGATATCCAAGAATTACACTATCCAACTATCCATGTCTTATTTTCAATGTTATTGACATAATGTGCTGACTGGGTTAGCTGAGTGGGTAGCAAGCTCACTGGTTTACCCAATGGTTGAAGGTTCAAATCCTGGCAAAGAACAGGCTTGTTGTGTTTGTCTATAGCTAATTTTCCTGAATGGTAGGTGTCAGCAAGAGCATGAGGCCTTAAAAATTTATGTCAAAACGAAATAACAAGGTGACTCCAGAATTGTGGGAAAAAGCTTAGAAAATGATAAGTACAGCAATTGAGGCGGAATCAAATATTTCCAGATCTTGAAGCCTTCTCAGCACTTCATCCATTATACATCATTGTGTAACATTAATGGGCATAGAATTCAAAGAGTTTAAGGTAATGACAAATCATTTTGGCAGACACAGTTAAATTGTGTTATTCACAATTTTCTGAGACCATCAGTAGAATTTTGCAAATATTATCAATCGTCTTAGACTTATTATCCGAAAAGCTTACTATCATTTATGAATGTAAGAAATTAGCACATTTTGGCATTTTAAATTTCACTTGATTCAATTGACCATTTTAAAACAATTTCTTTTAAAAATACTATGAAGATAAAGAGGTTTGAATAAACCGTACTTTTGTGAAATAGGAATGCTTTGGCACTTTCTTTTACAATATTCTTTAACAGTATGAAAAGCATTGGCAACTGAAAATCTTCTTGGGTGCTTTTTAAAATAATAATAATACAGAAAAGTCAAATAAAGAAATATGTAACACATATATAAAGAACACAGCATCCATCACAATTATGTTTTGGCTATTAGCCCTACAAATAACAAAGTAAGCATTTAATTTTTAATAATATAATCTCTTAATATCTTGGCAGAGTATCTTTAACAAAAGTTGGGGGGTCATGTAGGAAATAGACACACCTAATTCATCTTATTTATATTTTATTCAATCATTTGTTCAGGGTTAGTAAAATCAGGCTTTTTTTATATTAGTTCATATGTCTTGCTATTTACAGCCTCTAAAATGCCAACACCTACTTGCCCATTGCTGAGTTAATGACATCTTCCTTAAGCACTTTGAATTATTTATTTATTTAATTATCCAAAAACAGTGCAAAACACCTTTACATTGGATGTATAACAACATTTAATAAATAAATAACAGAAACAACACAATCACATTAAATACAATAAGTCAGGAGAGGAAACATAGCGAGATCATATACATAGAGAGGAAAGGTATGAATACGGAAAGTGAGAAGGAAAGACTGGGGAAATTACTTGAAACTATTAGCGGGTAATCTATTTATGATGGATAAGAAGGAAGGGTAAGATGAGGTGATATCTATTTCCGGGGCGAGAGACATTGATGGCTTGTAAGTTGTTGAATTGTTAATTAATACAAAGTTCAGCACATTTTACATCACTGTGTGACAAAGTTTCATTGAAACAGAGAATATCAGTTTCTCATTTAATAGTGGAATCTGGAGTTTAGGATCTAGACTAAGGACTCATCAATGAGGTTCCACAACATTTTAATTTTTAATATCTCAGGAAGTGTGTGCAAGTACCACAGTTTATAGAAAAATGGGTATGAAGAGAACAAAGCTGAATCAACCAAAAGAGTAAAGTGTAAGGAGGGATGGATAAGAGGATAATCTTGGGGCCTGGATAAACAGGACAATGTGCATCGGAGAACAACAGACATTGAAAGTTATGGAGATATCTTATGAGAATAAAAAGAGATATCGCATAAGAAATGAATTAAATTGATGATGCTTTTTATGTTCCTCTCTTTGATCTTATTGACATTTCAAATTTCCGAATAAAGCATTACAGTTTAATGGAATGGTGGATAATGGCTGAAAATGAGGTATTATGATAATGCAGTGGGAGGGGTGGGAATGGGAAAAAGTGAAGAGGATGTGATTAAATTGTTCAAGTAAGGAAAGCTGAGCAGGGGAACGCAAGGGGGGTTATGTTGGTTCAGTTGTACATGTGATGGAGTGAGAGTAAAGGAGCTGGGTGGGAAAATATGTTACACAGTTATTATTACATATTACATAATATTATTCATTGTACTTGTATAAGCCGGTAATCTAATGATTTCCATTTTCTCCATTGGGTCCATTTTTGGCCTTTTGTGAATAGTATGTAACATTCCAGGTACAAAATCACTGATTTGGTCACAATTTAATAAGTGTTTCAGGAAAAGTTGAATTTATATAACATCTAAAATGTTCTATGGTTTGTTTAACAATATTCCTGCCAGTTTGCCTGATGGCCACTGTGCTGCAGTCTTTGAATTTAAGTTTGTGGATGCCCAGCTTACACATTTTGTCTAATGGGTGTTTTCATTATAAAAGTTTGGTGAGGGTTAAGAGAGTAATCTCTTAACCCTCACCAAGCTCCCCTCTTTGTGGGGAGCTCAATAAATGATTAGATATCTTGTAGGAAATATCACTAAGAAAAGGAATAAACTCTACGAAAAATCAATTGATTTTTTAACATCAGCATTGGGTGTTTCTAGTGCAGTTAATTTCCTTTTTATGTTTCCTAATAAAATTATCAACCAGATCTTAGGTCAGGTAAAATTAATATGGTTACAGAAAATTCCAAAGAAAGTAATAGTAATGTATGAACGTTTCAAGAGCATTAAGTGCAATGAGTTACAGTAGAAACAAAAGATTTTGTCATTCTCTAGGCGTGGGTGGCATTCACTGAAATCTGCGTGACATTTTGGTAATCACCTCACGAAATAGATACCAGTCGGTGAACATACTACTCAACTCATTATCGACACAGGGAGCAATGCTTACTGCACGAAGGATGGAAAGTAACTGAGCTTTCTGTAAATTGTCAAACCTTCTTCATTCACATTGGCTCTAAAAAGTTGCACAGTGCCTCTCTTCACTGCATCCTCTGTCTCAAAGATATTTTGCCTTGAATAATAACAACACTTTCACTCTAACAAGTGCTCTACTCATGTGACCGCCATTACCCCTTGTTAAGTGACTGAATGGTCTTTTTCAGCAGTGGTGGAAGTGGGGGTGGAGGTGCTGGTGGTAGCAAGGGCTCGGGGGGAGGGGGTGGAGGGAGTGGTGGATCAGGAGGACGACAGCTGACGAGGACACGGGCACGAATAATGCGAACAAATGCCATCCGTGGTGGGCGGGGCTCGGCTGGTGTGATTATGAGCTCACGTCCCATTGTGCCTGCTCCTTATGTGCCCGAAGAACTAGTCTCACAAGCACAAGTTGTTCTTCAAGGCAAGAGTAGAAATCTCATTATACGGGAATTGCAGGTTAGTCTATTAGGATAGATTTCTAGGTTATATTTCTATGCCTGTGAGTTCTTCCCCTGAAAGGTTTGTAAGAATTTTATATATTATTTAATGGTAGCAGAGGACACTGAAAATAATAGATGTTTTAGCTATGCTTTCCATGATATTTTGCATTTAGAGTAAACACTATATATGTATAAATGAAAAGCAAAAAACCTTGGTAATTCCACATAAAACAGTTAATGGAATTAACCAAGGTTTTTTCTTTTCATTTATAATGAATTGGTTCCACGAAGTCACACCTGAATCCATCGACTCTATAAATGTACTAAAACGTACAGTATTTATTTGAGCTTTTGGATTTTATTCATATAAAAGATTGGATCCTTCTTTGTAATAACTTATTAAAGTTACATAAAACATGATTTAGTGATTCAGAATTCAATTCTAGGAACACTTTTCACCTTGAATGCCACAGCATCTTTTGCATAAGAAGTCCCCATAAATACGGCGTCATCGCCATATTCATCTCTTCCAACTTTGAGAAAAAAATCTCCATTATTATTCTGTCATAAAGATTCTACACTTTAAGAGAAATGCCAAATATTGTTATCTTGCCATCTTCACTCTCTGGCTTTCAGCCTAAACTCTGTCATCATTACAATCTTCATGTTAACTTTTTATCAATAATTAAAAACTTCTTTTGCTTGTGTAACCAGCATGTTTTAATAGACGGAACTTCCTCTAGTACTCTTCCCATAACTTCCGGGGTGCCACAGGGTTGTGTCCTTGGCCCCTTCTACTTCTGTATTTTCTCTCTCTATGGATGACATTGTTGACCGTTTTATCCCCCTGGGATGAAATATTTTACTATATGCAGATGACCGCAAAATTTTCAAGCAGGTCGACAGCCCTTCTGATGCCATGTCCCTTCAGTCTGCACTTGCTTCAGTGAGTCTGCACTTGCCTCAGTGGCTGCTTGGTGCTCCGATTGGCAGTTGCAAATGAACCCCTTCAAGTCAGCATTGATGATTTTTTCTCTGAAAAGGGAACCCTTTTCTCGCCCATACACCATCTAACATGAACCCATTCCGTATGTTACTTACCACTGTGACTTAGGAGTCACATTTGACTCTAAGTTAACAGTCAAGGAGCACATAAAGAGGATGGTTACGAAGGTGATGTCCGTAATCTGCCTTCTTTATAGACACACCGAATTAAGCGACCCTATTACCCTCAGAACTGTGTTTTTTGTATGTGTCCTCCCCATCATAGAATACTGTTCCCTATATATGGTCGACCAACTGCCCCACAAACCTAGCATTATTAAACTGGCCTGTTAACTTCTTTGCCGCCATAGCACGTCATCGCATCCCCTCCCTCAAAAATTCATCCAGAGAATTCGCTCCCTCCTCCCTTGGAATTTCTAACCTTTCCCACCAGCGAACAGTCCTAGACATGAAATTTCTTTATAAAACCCTCAACAGATCTCTCCGAACCGATATCTTACTTCCATTATTTTCTATCCGCGTTCCTATACATCCCACCCTTAACCATAGTCTTCTTCAAACCCCTAAATTCTGTTTCCTGTTCTATTAATTATACATTTATATATAACCCAATTAGATTTTAGAATAGGAATGACATTGGCATTGACTTCCATTGAGTAGGGAAGGTGCCAGTGGAGAAAAATCTTACGGAAATTAAAATCACTGAGTGAACTCCACAAATTATTTATTGAGTAGACCTAGGTTTTGACATGTTGTGTTATCACAAGGTGATGACCCAACGTGTCGAAACTTAGGTTGTCTCAATAAAAAATTTGTCGTTCACCCAGTGATTTTAATTTCCGTAATGGATAACTTCCACCATATCACGCCATAAAATATTACTGCTGGAGAAAAATCTGTTAAACAGCATGGATGGGAATATATAGAGAAGAAGCAGTGAACCGATATGGTCCGACCCAGTGGATTTGGAAGAAGGGAGTGCGTTTAAATAATTTAGAACTTCTACGGGAGTAGTTGAGAGAGAGGAGAGTGAATCAGGACAAATGGATTGAAGTTCCAGAAGGTGGGACAGTTTTGGTTAAGATTAGCACAAAAATGTTCATTGATAGCGGAAGGGCAATCACTGCCCTGGAAACACATATTGTGGTGAATTACAGAGATGGGAAATCGTTGAGACTTCCTTCTAGAGTTAATCAGAGAGAAATTATTTTTTTTTTAGTTGTCACGAATTCTTTCAGTTATACCTACAATGTATTTTTTGTAGTGTTGATGCAGAAGAAAACAAGTGTGTTGTCATAAGGATACAAACATATCATGGGTGTGAAGATTAAGATGCCTTTACCACAGTTGCCATGCTCTGATATATATTTAAATGTGTAAATCAACAAATTTCACGAGTCTTGTCATATTTCGCATATACCAGGTGATATAGGGGCTGGCACTAAAAGGATTAAACACTAGGGTATTGTGTGATATGATTCCCAAAATGGATAAATATCTCTTGGGTCTTCCACCAGATTAGATTCATCCTATCATCTGTCATGTTGTTTCCAGGTGGGAACTCAAAGCTTTTCTCGTTAATTTCTGATTTCCTCACCCCAAATCCTATGAAAAGTTGTCTTCAAGAAACCAGAAGTCTGTCTTTGAACACAGTAATACTCAATGGGAATTGAATGCTCAACTCACTTTATATATATTGAGTACACCACACTCTTACAAATATTGCCTAACTATTCCAACTCAAACTTACATATATTGTATTACCTACTACCAAGTTAAAATTAGTTTTACAGCAATCATAGATGTTTTGAATTATTAGTTTGAGTTTCCGAATCATAGTATGAGGGTGGTCTGAAAAGTTTCTGACCCAACAAAGATACATGACATTTTTCTGAAAATTTTGTTTTATTTTTCAACATAGTCTCCTTGTAACTCTACACACTTCTCCCAGTGATGCTTCCATCTCTGTAACCCTTCCAAAAAGTACTCAGCGTTTTTTCTCTTCAAAGTAGATGCATTTAAATGTATAAATCAACAAGTTCCTTGAAAAAGCCCTGGCATTTTTCATCTATACCAGGTGATTGGGGCTGGCACAATAAGGGTTAATAAAAAAACCTGTTCTATTCAGCCATTGCTGAAGCTCTGTATTACAATATTGTAATCCTCGAGACCTCAGCATTATACTCAATGCATTAAAATTAGAAATGTTGAAACCAAGGCAACTGTGTTGAATGTCTTCTAATCATGAGTAATCAAGTCAAAGATCAGATTGAAAGGATTTTTAAAGAGAAATCCTTCCTCATGTTTATCTTGTCCCATTGAGAAGAGAGAAGTTTGCTTCAAATATGTATACCTTTATATCTAGATCTGATTATTTGTCATAAGTGTTACTGCTTCCATCTGTAGAAAAACTTTTTTGCTTGGAATATTCTGTTTATATTTTCTTTCTGGCCTGTTGTCCTTTTTATGTGGGAGATTTATCCATCTAAGTACCATTTGACAAATTATATCCTATAGTAGTTTTGACCACTATTTTTCTTGCCATTACTGAAGGCCTTTAATTTAAATGCTTATCATCAAGTCATACTTTTCATTCCCTTCACCGTGCAGGCTAGGATCTGTAGTAGATCATCTTCTTTCACAGAAAGTATGACTGATTTCTATCTTCAAACCACAACAATCTAATCCTAGTTCCAATATGTTTACATTGTCATCTTTCTTTCCTTTGATGTCATTTATTGTATTCTAGAAGTATCCATTGAAGATCAATGGTGAAAATTAGCATTTCTGTCTTAACCCTTTCTTTATTCTTACAGGAGCCCAGAATAAATATAGATTCTATTGTTCCTTTACTTCAAAATCCAAAGTTATCCTCATGTTAGTTCCATCTTTAGATTCTACTTAACAAAATTTACGAATAAGGAAATCGATTCTGTTTTTGCATTAGACTATTTTCGTTTAACCTAGGGTAGGAGTATATAATAATCCTAACAAATGCGAGATCCAAAACATTTTTTGGGTCTGACTTACCTCCTTTCATTCGGACAGGTTCTGCTTTAGACAAGTTTCACTCTACATGCATATTGTGGTGATTATATTAGTTGCCATTGTCATTGCCAGACATCATTTTTAAACCCTTTTTTACTTGGAGGCTATGCAAGACTCCTAGTTTTTTAAAATATACCATCCAATTTCTATCCTGTTTACACTGTGTTTAGTCATTTCAATTGCGTTTTCTGTAATTTTTGTTAATAATGTACAATGTTAATATTTAGTGAGATTTGCTGTACAGTAAAGAAACCCATTAGTCTTACTTGTTTGCGATACTTGAAATCTCTTATTTGAATTCTTCATTAGCTACATTCTGTATGCAAAATTTAATGTCAATGCTAGAAATGACGTTGAAAGTCACTAACAGGACTTTTCCACTAATTGTTGAACAGTTGAAGGTAGTAATGCTGTAAGTTCAGTATTTGATTCATATTTCTAAAATTCACTAAGGAACAGCATTGTCACCTTAAGCATAGCAGTAATAGTAATCTCTAATTGGCATCTGAGTAATGGGTTTCCACTTTAGTGTATATGCATATTAGTAATGATAATTCATACCATTAATTGGTTGGACCCATGAATCAATGCTGATGTAAAAATATGTAATAATTAGCTTTTCTCATCTCAAAATGCCTGTACTCATCCCATGCCTATTATGTTCCACTGATTTCCCTTGGTTATGCATATAAGAGTTGAGGTGCACGATTACTGGCCCAGAGTCGCTTGTCTCTTTGTCTCTCTGGGATTCCTAAAGGGCAAAATTATCATGGAAACAGTTCAGCAGGAGGGTAAGAACTGCCCTCAGTTTCATGTTTTCCTACATATTTCCGCATTTTTATTTTGTAGAGGTTTTCATTTTATTATATTTGTGCTATCAAGTCAGTTATGGCATTATTTTTTTCTTGAATATTGTGTAGATAATTGTGATCATTTCATTTCTTGTAGCAGAAGTGTGAAGAGATTTGGCATAAATTAAATAATGGTATATCTTGATCACAGTTAAATATTTTCTGGTATAATAGTTTTTCTTGGATTTCTTTACTAAGTAGTCAGCATTTGAGGCATAGATTTTAAATCTGTACATATGATATATATATTGATTTTTCATGCCAAATGTCCTCACATTTGTGTACAATATTAGCTTAAACAAAGCATTAATTGCTGTATTGGTTAACATCAGCATTAAAAATATTGGTTACAAATTACCTATTTAATCTCCTCATAAAGTATTAATTATAGTTTTTTTAAATATATGAAATGATATTATAGATAATTTTTGATTTTGCTTCTAAAGGAATTAATTGGAATACATACATTATACCTTCACATTCCCTTTGCTCCTTTTTTATGTAATGAATATGTTTGTGACTGGTCTGGAAAAACCAGTCTGTAGCATAAATTAGTCCTAGGTTGAAGATTATAATTATTGCTGAATTATTATAGCAGATCAACATTATTTTATGTCTTATGCAATGTTTGTTACTCTTCATTTCAACATACAGAGAACCAACCTTGATGTGAATTTAGCTGTCAACAATCTGTTGTCAAGAGATGATGAAGAAGGGGATGATGGTGAAGATCCCCCTGATTCCTATGTTCCAGAGGATTTGATTTCCTTACTTGATTCTGGGATACATGCTGACCATTCAAGTGTCATCATTGATGCAGATGCCATGTTTTCCGAAGACATGTTTGGATACACAGCCATGCGCAAGTAAGTGGCCTGCAGTACAATGCCCTTCTCCACCTCTGCTTTATATTCCACGGGTTTTAGACTCGTTCATAGGCAATTTTAGGCATAAATTGTTAGAATATCCACCCTATTTACCAGATTTTGCACCCTATAACCTATTCCTAGCCTATGCCAGGTTGAGGTGTTTTCCTATAACCTATTCCTAACCTATGCCAGGTTGAGACATTTTCATCTTGACCTGTGGCTTAATTACGTAACTGAGAATCTGAGTATTAGTGAAAGAATAATGATATCATTATTATTACTATCAAAATTAAAATTACTTGTTCAGCAACTTGCGATGCTATCACAAATTTATTGCACCACCGATTGTCTTTTTTTTTTAATTATATAAGGAACATTTTCATTGGTTCATCTATGTTACCAACATTCAAAAACATATTTTTAATTCCCAAACACAACAGAGCCAGTGATGTACGACTACGGACGTCATAAGCTCTATGACGGATGCTTACATAATCGCTCGAAATCGAATCATAGGAGCCCTTGGGCATGGCGGTGACATTCACATAGGCCGCTAGTTGCTATAATTTGAATGCCCAATGTCCAGTTTCACTGATATATTGCTTTTCAGTTATTGCATTAGTCACAGCAGGCTTTGATAATCTAAAACTTTCAATGAAACCTAAGTTCAATCTATTTGGCCTTTCCTGTGACCATACAAGAAAATAATCAAGTAATAACTCCCTTTTTTAATTAAAAGAATAAGCACAGCATACATTAATTACCTTTAATTCGACAACCCAAATTCAATGTAACATGATCAGCTATTTGATTAGAAATAAACACTGATTTTTGTTATTTAAACCTGGTCCAAATGTACACTCAAATATTAGTTTTGCTAATGTTTTGCTAGGTTAACTTTAATCACAGAATACATATTTTATTTCTGTGGTTGCAATCAGAAAATGTTTGATGTTTAATGTGTAACATCTTTTGTTGAAAAAAAGCCGAGGCAGCTCAAGCAGCCGGAGACCTGCTGAGCGGGAGCGAGATGCTGAAAGAGATAGAGACCGAGAAAGGGATAGCTTCTCAAGATGGCGAGATCGACAGTACTTCGGACCTCGCCGATGGCTTGAATCTGCCCTACGTGACTCTGCATGGGTAGAAAAGGACCCTGGTGAGTACAGAATGGTTATAAGAGCCTTAAAAAGGTATTATGCAGACCTTCGAGAATCACACTTACATGATTGAAATCTACTCACTTGAAAATGTTGGACAAAGTGTATTGACCAAAAAGGGGACTTCATACAAAAGTAAGTCATTTTTTTGACCTAAAAAGTCTTTCACTGCCAGCTTGAAAACTTTTTACTCTGGCCTCATATATTGTAACCTATTTTTCTCTTACCTTTACCAGTGAATACATAAAGCTTTGCCATGCAATAATCTGTCAAATAAATCTTTTGATATTACTTCGTGGTTAGTATTTGCCATCATACAAAATATACCAAAACTATTTATTGCAGGGTGATTCTGTTGACATTGTGTAATGCACACCTTGTTAGTGATAAAAGGGAAATGAAGTTCCTCATGTGAAGTGCTTATTGAAAGCAACCAGAATTTGTTGAAACATAATATCTTCCAATGATGTTGTTCTGTAAAAAAACCTGATCAATGTATACTTTACATTTACATTTGGAACTTCTTCATCAACTTCCGTCATTTCCTTCTCACCACTGTGAAAGGATTCCTAAAAGTAAAGCAATACTGACAATATTAGCATTATACTGATTTCACATAAGCCCCTCCCCAACTTGCCATATATATCATTGATGTCCATATATCATTCCAATGGTTTGCAGCTTGATTAACACAAAGTTCTACTGGTTTAATCATCTTCTAGGATGATGATTAAACCAGAACCTGGCCAATCCATAGATTTATTTAGATGAAATTGATCACACATCTATGTTCATGAATGGTCTTCATGTTCTTTGGGTTACATTATTTGTATGTCTTGGAAGCAAAAATTCCATAACAGGTATTTTTGCTTCTCCATGGGCTCATTGTTTGTATGGAGCCTCATTTGCCTTTGATTTCTTGATTACAGAGAGCAAAAAGAAGGAATTAGCCCAACAGAGTCCAATGTGGATGTCAGATGAATTAGAGTTTTGGCCAGAACGCCTTGATCCTCCCGTTCGTTTTGCCATGATAGCATCATTGCATAGTGAGCTAATTGCTGTGAGTGTCGGTGGTCAAGTTCATCAGTGGAAATGGGCAGAGACAGAACCATACAGGCATCCAGAGGTAAGACTCAATATGTTTGTGCTCATTAAATCCTTTTGTTGATAACATTTCACTTAGGTACTGCTGTTAAATCTTTATTAAAATTATTGTAATTTAATCTCTGCCCAATACATAATTGTGCTAGTAAATATCTGACCACTTAAGCAAAGAAATTATGCCCTCTATTTTATATTTCCCAAATGGTTTTCAAGAATACTCTTTGAAATCACAAGTTAATACAAATGAAATGTTATTGAAAATCAAGCATTCTAAGTTGGGGCTGCCAAATTCTATGAGTTCTACTGCATTCAATTTTCTCGACTCATTTTGTAGAGGCAATTATGTGAAAAAAGTGCCAAACTTAGATGTTAATGAAGAATTCACTGATGTTGATGCTGACATTGTAGTGTGTTATGATGAATGTTAGGGAGATGATGATCACCTGACATCTTTCACATCTGATGAGTCGGAGGAGGATGAAAAAAAATATGCAATTAAACTATTGCGAGATAAGATTGTAACTGTGCTCCAGAGAGTGCATGAAATATGAGTGCTTTAACCACCGATAGGCATCTAAACCATTTTTTAAGGGAAATGGAAGCCATAGTCTAACCTTCTTTATGGTACAATCTAAACTATGTTTAGATTGTGCCAGAGCTAAAAATCTTCTGGCCTCAATCCCATTCTGTAGTTACTGATTTTAAAATCCACCTTGAACCTAAGATCATGTTTCTGTTAATATTAAAACTACACAAAACTTATTTTTGTGAAATAATATTTCTGTAAAGGTCTAGTCTTAAACTCGTCCTAAAAGTATTATGCAATCATTAGTTTATGCAATTGCCGTATTAATGAATGCTTTTTGTCTCTTTCAAGAATCCAAATGTACATCATCCAAAGACAATACCTCTAGGTTTACTAGGAGAACGTGTGTCCATGGTGTCTGCTACTGTTATGCGATGCTCGGTGGGCACAGAGTCTGGTCGTGTTGCCACATGGCTGGATGAGGCTCTCAGCCCTGCCTCTGCTGTTCTCTTCCAACCTAATGCAGCAACAGCATCGTCATCATCTTCAAGCGCACCATCTTCCACTGCTCCTCGCCTGGAGCACCCAGCCACTGCATTTCCAGAATTTGCATCAGACCGTGTGTTCTCACTCCATACCTGTCTGTTGTACACAGTTGCACATCTTGAAAGTGGAGCCCTGTATTGGTGGTGAGTAGACTTTGCAGTTTCTCTTATTACTTATTGCAAAGTGCAGTACAAATAAAATGCTATTGGTACCTCATGATTTCAGCTGTTGGTGATAAACTTAATTTGAAGTGTTATTTCTCTGTAAGCACCGCAAAAAATAAATGTATGATATTTATAAATCTTGAATACAGTAAAGCCTCACTTAACCATCCCTCAATCACTGTTCCCCACTTTAACAGGCTTGTCCAGAGCCCCTTTACCTTTTGCATCCAGAAAAACTGAAGGAATCTTGTCATGAGAGCCAGGCTGCCACTCTCAAGGGCTTGTAAACTTGCTTGTCTTCACCTCACCCTCATTCTCCTTCTTTCTCCACTTTGAACAATTGATGCCCAAACCTATTTTTTTTAAGTGAACCCTGTCCTTGGGTTCTATGAGATATTCTGAACACCCCAACAACAAGATTATAGTGTTTCACTAAGTTAGCAATAGTTACTAATCTCAGCTTAAAATAGATTAGTAGTTTTTTTAAGTGAATAATTATGATTTTTATGATAAAAGTTATGTAAACCAAACTTTATAATTTATTTATTTACCAAGATACACTGCAATTGGGCGAGAAGCTGGGTGGTAATGACAGAAGTGACGTGCAACAAGCATCACATACATGGAAAGCACACTTGCTTGTATAAGTAACAATTTCATTGATGGGAAAACAAGTCATATACTGTTAAGACAAAAATGAACAACTTAATTAGTTTCCTATACCATATGGGTACATTTTGCGTGTCTATATACGTAAGGTTTACAGTAGTATACCAGTTACTTCGGAAAATATTACATACATTTTACATTTCCTTCTAAATGATTTTAAATGGTTTTGGGTAAGGGTTCAAAATGCTCTTCAGGCAACTGGTTCCATTCATTGATTCCCATTCATAAATGAAAACATCATCACATTATAGTCTTTTGTGGTCTATATTTTATTTTGTACCAGTAATCATTTCTTCCTATGTAGGTTGATTTATTCATTCCTCCATTTAAATCCCTCCATCTTAATCATCCTGAGTAGATCCTGTACAGGGTGCGGCACTTAAATCCAGACAAATTAAATATTTTTTTAAAGCAAATTTATTCACACAAAATATAATGAAACAAAATTCTTTTACATAGAGTTTGTGGCACCAGTCAAGAGTAAAATTACTCAATATGACCTCCTTCAGCTGCAATGACCGCCTCCATCCTCGGTCTGAAGCACTCACTTTAATACGCTCTCTTTAAAACAGCGGTCCATATTTCTAAATGCTGCTTCGATAGCATTGCTTAGGGATGCGACATTAGGGTGTCTCATCTTGTTAGTAACCCTTTCGACTATGCTCCAAACATAATAATCAAGGGGGTTCAAATCCGGGCTATTCGGGGACCAAAACTCCTTGGTTCAGAACATGTCCATGTTATTTGACAGCCAGTTTTTGACTAAATGGTTCGTGTGAGCCGGTGTACCGTCCTGCTGAAAGACATATTGCCTTCCCGAGGCCACAGTTACCATCCACGATTTCACGACATCGTTCAAAACACGCAGATACACTTCTTTATTGATGGTTTGTCCTTTTCCAAAGAAATGTGGCGGCCCGATGTCACCCTCACTTGACACAACTTGTGTCCACTTGAACACCCAAGGCTTGAACACTAACCGGAAATTTTGGTCGCGCAACAATCGGGACGTCCTAGGGGTCGTGGGTGAGCCAGCAATCATTTTTCCGGTTGACCTTTGCGTCAACCGGAAAAATGAAAATCTTTTCATCAGAAAAGAATCTGACTGGCTCGGTCGCTTTGTTTTTCGACGAACACAATAACAGTTTGCAGCGAGAAACCCGCTTTGTTTTTGGCAGTTTCAGACAGCATCCGTCGCACCTTTATTGTGTACGACTTGTAACGTAAGTCCTCCTCTGCAATTCGACGCGTTGTTCGCTCGCTGACGCTCAACACTGACGCCAATTCCCTAAACGAATGCCCCGGGTCCTCCGAAATCCACGACTGCTGGCGTTCGTGACACACGTACCCTCGAGTGAGATTTTCTCGCCGGGTCAGTGGAACCTTCCCCAGACTCCACAGAAGGATTAAGATAATCAATTCTGCTATTCACCACATTTTCTTTGTACAAACGCTGACTACATGGACGAGTACCTCTAATGGGTGACGCCGATTGTTTGTGGGTGTTTGTTTATAAGAAGTAATATTTTTACAAGAATAGAGCTCAATTAGAGCTAAGCTGGAGCTCGCTGGTGTACTCTCATTAGTTCTGCTATTTTTGAACACTTTCTTTACTTTCTAAATTCGAATCTAATGTCCATACTATAATTCACAAGTTCTTCAAAAATAATTTCCGATAACTAAAGGGCTCTTCCTACTCCAAAACTGACCTGCTTTCTATTTATTTTGGTTCTTTGGTTTATTTGATCTCTAACTCTCTTTCGTATGCTTGAGAAATATTTTCCTTCCGCAAGCCTAAAAAAGTTCATGTAGTCCATCGATTTACAGATTATGCTAAGACACTGCTAAATATACATTCCGGGAATATTCCACAGTATCCATATTCTATTCCATTCTTTAGAAATAAAAGAATTTGATCATATATCTGCATAATCTTTCCTTAAACATTGCAAAAATGTTCGAACATAAAGAGAAACCTATCTCTGATCCACCAATAATTCCGTGTCCCACGAAGATTTTATTTTTGATATCATTAGATGACAGTATATATTTAATCGTTTAGCTCCTTGCAACGTATCAATAAAGTTGATAATGATAGGTTGTTTAATACGCTAAACAAAACTATTAGCTGTATCTCAGAATTTTATACTAATAACAAGTACGAGTAATATTTTGGTTGAATATGAGAGATATTGAAGTAAATTAGTTATTTAC
This sequence comes from Rhinocypha anisoptera, assembly GCA_011762765.2. Classification (NCBI taxonomy): domain Eukaryota; kingdom Metazoa; phylum Arthropoda; class Insecta; order Odonata; family Chlorocyphidae; genus Rhinocypha; species Rhinocypha anisoptera. Next base: position 3,895,174 of record WURS02000016.1, on the reverse strand, counting down.
AAAATTATTTGTTAAAAATTTAACTCAATCTATATTGTCAGGTTATCTGAAATTAAAATGCGTATTACCCACTTGATATAGCATCATTTTTACAAAAGCGTCCGCTGTTGCAACCGGAAACATTTTGCATTCAGTTCGGAAGAAATTTCACATTCCTACGTTAAAACCAGAAGATATACACTCCACGACCCACAGAGGCTTTTGCCAATCCTGCAGCTCTAAGAGGGACCCCAGGCCATGTC
>WURS02000016.1:3856519-3871426 GCA_011762765.2 Rhinocypha anisoptera | reverse complement strand
TTTAGATAATGGCTGCAGATGATGCCTGATCAAGGCAAAACTGATCGCATCTTTTTAAAGAAATTTGTGGAAAAGTGCAAGTTTTAATTCTTTTTATTTAGTCTTTTTTGTTAGCATATTGGTCTAATATTTTGTACACTTGTGAATTCAGCATTGATCTCTGCACTGAAGAAGGTGGAGGCTCTGTGGAGTTGGTAGCTGGTGGCCGGGATATAGAAGTCAATGCTCAGAATGTATACGACTATGTTCGGAAATATGCAGACTATCGAATGATTAAAACCCAGGAGAAGGCTATTGAGGTATGTTTTACCTTATTTTAATGAGTTTTTAAATTTAACATAATGTTATTCTCAAAAATCTTAAGCATTTGGAATTCAATTCTTCTATTTAAATTGTATTGGATGATTATTTTGTTAGATTACAAGTGCTATAGCAGTCTATAGCATTTCGCTTAGATATGCCGTAGTCTGTCCTCAATAGAATGTGCTATGTGAACATTCTATTGAGCATAACTCAGAGATGACATAAGAAATATTTTAAACATCTGTATGAAAAGGCCAGTGATCAGATCTAGTTGTTTTCTAATGATATTTTAGATTCCTTTGTAATAAAGTAGAAAAAAATTTCTATCCAATATATCCATTTTGTAACTTGTTTTTATAGCTGGTTCCTGTGGCGTTTTGAGAACATACAATAAAAAATAACTAAACAAGGCATTTGGTATGGCAAAAATGTAATATGTACAAGTTGATATCAATTATTTATACATATATAAAATCACATCTGTGAATCTCACTCTAAGTGCCTCTTCAGAATTCAAATAGTAAATCATAGTTTATAGAAGCTTCATATATCTATAACAGTATCTGTAGGTTAGTAATGTATTTATGGATTAATTATTAATGCTTCTTCAACCATATTAATTGATTTTTTCATCCAGGCTAATACCTTTTAGAATCCCTAACTTCAATACACATAATATGTATAACTTTATAATAATTTTCAATAGGACTAGTTACATAAACAATAGTCCTATTGTTAAGGATTGTTAGGGAGGCAAATATGCTCCCATTTGATTTTGATTTTTTAAATGTAAGTCTTACTGCCAAACATCTGTTGAACAAGTACCTTTCATAATTTCGTAATTCCCTAGTAAGTGTTCTTTTTGAATAAATCTTAATCTTTTTTCTCTTGTTTTATTTATTATGTACAAGTATAGTTTTATGTTGTCTTTTCTGTGTATTTAATTGCAAGTGTCATCTAGAGAAAATTTTCCGTAATAGGGTTACTGCCCATAATGAACCTATTTGTACATTGGTACTAAGTATGAGGGTCATTCGTTAAGTCCTTAGAAAAGCCAAGAGAATGAACTCATATCGAAAATTATCGAAATTTTTACCAGTAAGTAACACTCTTAACTAGTCGGCTGTTAGAGTTTCAGCTGTATCCATCACATAGTTTCATTGTTGTTGTTGCCTGAAGTAAACAGCTTTCATTTGATTATAAAAATTGATAAAAGTGAGTTTCGAGCTTTGATTAAACACTTGTATTTAAAAGGGTTAATGCCAAAAGAAATCAAAGCTGAGTTGGATGAAGTTCATGGCATATCTGCTCCTGTGTTTGCAACTGTTTACAATTGGGTGAATGAGTTTAAATGTGGTCGTACATCCACAAAATATGAACATCATTCCGGACACCCTGTGGAAGTGTCTACCCCCAATGATGATTGGCAAAATCCACGATATGGTTTTAAGTGATCGACAAATCAAAGTGCGTGAAATAGTTGAGGCCACAGGCATATCGCAAGGCACAGTCATTTGAATTTTGCATGAAAAATTAGGTGTGAAAAAAATCTCGGCAAGGTGTTGGATTTGCTCACAGTGGAGAATAAATGCAATCATGTGGTCGACTCTGAGGTTGTTTTGGTGCTTTTCTGTCGCAATTCTGAGGATTGTCAGCATCAATACATAACTGTTGATAAAACTTGGACACATTACTACACTTCAGAGACAAAAGAAAAGTCAAAACAGTGGGTTTTTGAATGCAAATGGGCTCCGCAGAAGGCGAAGGCGGTGAAATCAACTGGCAAGGTTCTGGCTACTGTCTTTTGGGATGCTTGCGGAATCATTTACATCATTACTTGGAAAAGGGAAAAACGATAACAGGAGAGTATTATGTGTCATTATTGGGCCGGCTGAGCAAAGAAATCAAGGTAAAACATCCTCATCTGAAATGGAAAAAGATCTCTTTCATCAAGACAATGCACCGGTGAACACCTGTGCAGTTGCGATGGCCAAAATAATGGAATTAAAGTTCCAACTATTACAACATCCACCGTATTCACCAGATTTGGCCTCAATAGACTTTTTCTTATTCCCCAACTTGAAGAAATGACTTGGCGAACAAAGATTTACGTCTAACGAGGAAGTCATTGCCCAAACAAATTCATATTTAGAAGAGCTTTCGAAATCTTACTTTTTGGACAGATTAAAAAATTTGAAAAAATGCTTAGAAAAATGTATAGAGCTGAAAGGAGATTATTTTGAAAAATAAAAAATATTACCCAAAAAAAGTGTTTTTTCTACTTTTTTCTAAGGACTTATTGAATGACCCTCTTATAATATTTCACTGAATTTAATTAATGTGTATACTTGTTTATAGTTCCACCTTTGAATACAAAATTTCAATGAAAAAATCTTAGAGATAGCCTATACACGAGAGGTATTTATATAAATTTTAAAAAAACATCTTATTTGAGATGTAAGTTAAACTTGTACAGCATCACTGTTATAACAGATGGTAGAATGAAGTAATCAAAATAAATATCAATTATTTACATCTTGATAGCAACTGTTGATCTGTAATATGTGCTATATGACCATTATATGTAATGTATGGCTGTCTACTAGAGCATGGATATAAATATTTATTAACATAACATAACTAATTTGTTAGATCATGTACACTATCTGTTTTAAAATTAAAATACAGCATAAAATGTGACTTATGTCTAGCAGATCATTTGGATGAAGTATACTGATTAAGGTATATAAGATCAAGGTATAGAATCCTGCAAACTTCCCATTATCTGAAATTTTTTAAAATATTATCATAATGTCATATCTTAGTATTAAGGAAGTATTATTAAATTGTGCAACTCAAAGCTGTGTGTTTAAATGTTAAATTATGTACATCTCTTTAAGCCCTTGAGTACTCCTAAAAGCCCATAGGTCTTGATTAAATTAAGTACACTCTAATGAGCTTATTGGTATGTAAACTTTATGGAAAAAACTATGTTCATCGTATACACAGGATATCAAATTAATGGAAATTGCAGTATAAACAGGGGGGCTTAACTTATGCATGAGTGTATACAGTAATTAAATGAAAAGTATAAACCATAGCAGAGAGAGTACCTAGAGATTGTGGCAATAATACACAGGTCAGCATTTGGACTTTTGCACTTAGTGTGTGAGAGATAGGAATTAGTAATTTTTTATGCATTCATTAATTAAGATTTATATATGCTTATTTACAGTCAAATACCATATTTACTTGAATATAAGACGAGGGTTTTTTCCAAATTTAGCCTCAGAAAAAAGTGGGTTCGTCTTATATTCAAGTAGAATCATAATTTTATTACATATACCAATTTTATGCACATAATGATATGGTCCTGGCTAATCTTTTTTAGTATGGCTTTACTATTTGAAATTACATAAACTTGATGTTTTACGTAAGGCTGTTTTGGTTCCTGACGGAAGTTTTAATTCGTTTTTACGAATCAAAATAACAGAACTTAATGAAAATTCAGCAAGATCCAGAAGAATCTTTTAAATGTCAATCATTGATTAAATTTAAAAGTAATTCCCTATACTATTGCGTAATTAAATGGCAACAAATTACTGCTTGAATAATAGTAGTTTATATTATTATTTTACTTGAACATATCTCATTACGTTATTCAGTCATGGGTTACAGGCGTGTGCTTGTTTAGGACAAATACTAAACCACAACTGCCGCATACAAAGAAGGCACTGACCTTGAGATAGGAAAAATAGCTGAGGGTAGGAACCTCAACAGCTATTCTGAATGACAAACTGTCTTTTCGGTCTCCCGCAACCGGCACGCCGGTGTCGCAGTGCTCGTTGTTCAGTGGAATTTGATACGTGGTTAAGGTTAGTCAAAAATTGAAGGAAATTAACCAAATAAGCAGCCATACTTAAGGTTCTAGAGAATATGTGTAATTATAAACAAATGACGATTTTGAGTGTGATAATTACAAAAAATTGTCTCGCATGCTACCCACTCACTTTAAAATATGAACTTTTACAAAAACAACAAATCTTCTTCATCAAATCGTTAGAATTAATAAATATCTCACCAGACAGGAGCTATTACGTGTGAAAAATATCTATGTACATTCAAAAATTTCTATTTCATCGCACCACATGCACAGATTTTGCCTCGAGTTTTTCAGTATTAATAAAAAATATTTTTCAGCAAGAGGAACATCATGATGAGACAGAAAGTGACCCTGGTCATCATTTTTGCAAGGTCAATCACAAAGTACTGGTAATACTTGACCGATTCTCACCTAGCTTGTGTTAATTAAAAGTGTTATTTGCAATTACTGAATATATGCACAAAGAAAATATAAATAACATAAATCTATGCATCACTTTAGTGACAATAGATATAATGGGCAAGAGTAGATTATTTTATTATGATGCATCATAATTTTCGTGGCACATTTATCAAAATTAGCCATTATCTCGTTTTTACATAATTTTATTTTATAAAAAACTGAGTGCAGGCCCATATGTGTTGTGTAAATTCAGGTTTACGCTGTAATCAGGTTCATAAGGTAATTAAACATTTATTTTACATTTTTGTAAAACCATATTTACCATAAAATAAAACTAGTATTTTTTTCCAAAGTTAGATGAAGAAAAAGGGGGGGGTCTTACATTCAAATTGTCTTATTTTTTGGTAAATGTGGTGCATAGTTTTTCATGACAATTGCCTTTGTGATATTTTTGAGGCTGACAAGAAAAGCATAGAAGACTCCCTTATATTTCTTAAAGGCCAAAATTGACCACATATAATTATGAAAAGTTCCATATATTATTAGAAGATATTAATCTCTGTTGTTTACTATCTTCTAACATTACAGGCCATACGCACAGGTGTGTTAGATGTTGTTCCAGCATCCTCTTTGGAAGGTCTCACGGCAGAAGATGTGCGATTGCTCCTTAATGGTGTTGGTGATATCAATGTTGGGGTTCTCATCTCGTACACAAGTTTTAATGATGAGTCCGGAGAATCAGGAGATCAGCTGTTGAGGTTCAAGCGCTGGCTCTGGTCAATAGTGGAGCGAATGAGCCATGTAGAAAGACAGGATTTGGTAGGTGCATTCTAACTTGGCTAACTGCTCAGGGTTTCCTATTAGTGTAGTTAGCTTGGTCTCCTTGGTATCGATTACTGTGTTACAGCATTGTTTTTATGATGTTCATAATATTTTTATTTGCAGCTATAAAAAAACGTATGGCCCTAACAGTTCAAAATTTTGGCATTTGGTTCTTGTAATATCAACCACTCAAAGAATAATGGTCAGGAAATATATTTTTCATCACTGTTACTGAAACCATATGATACCCTTATCTTTCCTTAGACTGAAAGGTTTGTGTGATGCCTTGACTTCCTGTATCTATCATCTGATCAAAATCAATACTTGTTAACAAGATGTCCAAATAAAAACATAATTTTAATAACCATTACTAGTGCTAAGTTGTGATAGCCCAGTGGGTAGAGTGGTTGGTTACTGAATGGGGGGGGCCCAGTTAAGATCTTGGTGATGATTCTTTACATCCCTGGTTGAAACCATTGCTGAGTGAATTTCTGGGTAGCAGGTAGGGAGTAGATCTGCCTTAGAAACCACACATATGGTTTCTAAGGCAGATCTATCCCCCTACCTGGATGTATAAATTTTCACACACATTATGCTTTGTATCTTCTGCCATTGACTTCCATCTTTTAACTATAAATTTGTTACATCACTATTTCAAAATTATATTGTCATTGTTTTCTCGACTATATTCGAGCCATGATGGCCATGGCTATTTCAATATCCATATAAACCGTGAAAACTCCATAAGCATCCTCCAGGACTTACAACCAAGACATTCCTGATGTGAGAGAGAAAGGTAACATATGATAAGCTAAAACAAACATGGCAGTTACATGTTTGCATCAGATGTTCTTTCTAATTCATAATACAGTGAACCTGATTAGTATGTTCCTCCTTAGTATGTAGATTTTTCTTGGTCCTGGTACCATCAGGACATATTATGGGTAAAATTGTTTGGTTAGTACATTTTAAACACTAGAGCTTTCCTGGTTAGTATGTACAGAATTTGTCATGACGCAACCCGCAAATCCTTTTTCAGTGACTAAAAAGTTGAGTAAACAACCGAAACTCGCAAGTATATTTATTAAAATCACCCCTTCACTTTCTATCTTTCATTCCCTTGCAATTCTCAAATTGAAGATTATGCAGAGCAATGAACTGAGTCTGATACAGTTCCAACTCTGGCTAAAACGGTGGAGGCCATGAAGTACGATTGTGTAGGCAACTTGAGTTTTGTGGAAGGAGAAGTTTTGAATCTCCTTGCAAAACATGAGGCAAAAATATTAGACACCGAAACTAGAAATAAAAAGCAGAGTACCTTGGACAAGTTTTTTATGTGACTTTTAACTAAAAGTATAAATCACTTTGCTACAAGCATGTGAAATGCAAAATTGACTTATCAATCGATCTAATAGTGCCAAACGATGCTACTTTTGTGATTGTACGTATAATAATTAAAATGTTGCATAAATTTTTTAAACAGTTTCATATGATTCAACATTATATTTAGTTCTTTATTTATAGAGAGAGACTAAATAAGTATCGTCAAAATTTACATCAATGAATCAAAGTGAAGTGAAGTCGTTTTGATGAAATCACAGTCTAAAGGAACTAAAGTTTAGACTGTGATGAAATTACATCTCTGGAAAGCAATATAAGATACTTAGTTATTTTCATTGGATTGACAATTTGGTGATCATTTTGTTTCATTTATATGTGAAAAGAAAAATATGAGATCTTAGAAAAATAATTGTAAAAATGATAATTTTTACCACCTATTGCAACTACAGCAAAATCCTGTTATAACACACCACATATTACTGCGGTTTCAGATATACCGCGGGCACAGTCTAAAATTAATTATCACTGTGTCCCCTAAAATGATTACATTGACTATTTTCTTTCTTAGTAGCAGGGGTAGTAAGTAATTTTGTAGTGAATTTTACCTCGACATGCCTACCAATGCGTCACAATAGCACTACTTCAAGAGTACATATCAATACATTTAAATGATAAAACATCAATTTCTATTGTATCCCATAAATGAATTAGTTAAAATTTAGTTTAATTAAGTCAAGTACCGGGCTTTTATTGTTTCCCATAATAACGCAGCTATAAACTCCATCCCCTTAGATTTTATAACCAGATTTTACTGTACATGAGTTGCTATATTTACTTTCTTAGTTAGTACGTACATTGTTTGCGGTCACTTAAAAAATGCACTAACCAGGTTCTGTGGTATATGATTTTATTTTTCACTTTAGACTTCAGAGATACACTGTCTTGGGTGTGTAAAGCTCTTTTATGTTTGACATTATGATGATTGGCAATATACTGATGGGAGGTTGAGAAGCAACATAAAAGTAGAGTCCGACTCTTTTAACCTTTTCAGTGGTAAGCATCTCCTCCAACAGAACCTCACGCTCTGCACAACGGTGTGAGGCATTTAAATACCCCCAGCACCCACAATTTTTTAGATCTTTAAATGCTTCTGCTCTTTGTTATAAATTTCATTACATGTCATGAACTAAAAGTAATAAAATGTTCAAATACAAAACATTATGCAGCCAGAATTGGCATCAAAATCTTAAAAGTATCTTGCATTGGAAACAAAAAAAAATAGCTAAAGAATACTGACATTTTTAAGATTAGAACATTATAAATAATGTTAATTTAAACAAAACAATAGTTATGATTTAACAGTTCCAATTTGTATTCTTTTGTGAGTATAGATAATTTTTGTTTTGTTCTCCCCTTTGTAATAGGATACACAAAAGAACTATATTTTTTACCAGTATTAATGACTTCAGGTTCCTACTTGCAAACAGTACTAATGCAATTTTATAAGATAAGATGTTGTAAGTTAAATTTTTCATACAGCTGTGGATTCAAATTGGCAATGTAATCTATTATAAGCTAATTGGGTGTTCATATACAATCGCATCTCGAGGGAGAAAAAGAAGCCAGCCAGGTTAGCCTGGGTGTAGTGCCAAAGGTTGCAGGTTCAAGTCCTGTACAATGCATGGGTGTTATGATTATCCAGAAGGATTTTTCCTTTGACTTAGGTGGGGAGAAATGACCATTGCTGTCAAAGTACCTACTACTAGGGGGAATAGCATGCTTTTACCTATTGGATGTGTCATCTTTAGAATCTGCACAAAAAAATACTTGTAGCTCTGACCTCAGTCATCCCTTTAGTATACTTTTCAAATGATGCTTTTCTCATTAATCTCCCGCAAAAAAGCAAAGTGGAACAGAATTCATTTCCACTTGCTTTAAAGGTTGCAGACAATCTGTCATCAGGCTACAGACTGTTGAGGGAAGGGGGAACCTTTTCAGTCCTTTGTTGTTTACATTGTGATGCAGATTAGAGAACTGGAGGGGCTTGCCTGTGACTGCTCCACCTCAGCTTTGTAGGCATTTCCCCATTTTTACAACTCTGAGTTACTCTCTAACATCAGCGGTTTCTTCCACATTCCCAACAAATTTTGATAAAATTATAATTCTTCCACAATGACTTAATACTTTCCTATAAGCCTGAAAAGTTTAGTAGTAGTAGTATTTTTATTTATAGGATGCTTTGATGGCTATGGTCATTTCATTCCTCGTCAAACCATAGAAAAAACCATATTGCACAAACACAACACCCATCCCCTAGACAGGACTCAAACCCACAACCTTTGGGCTAGCCAGCAAGCACGCTACCCACCGGGCTAACCTGGCCAGCCTGAAAAGTGTTCACTCGTCCAAAGTTCACTGATTAATGTCAGAAAAATACTGTTATAATAAGTTTTAAATGCACATGCCATTTATATTGTCCCTTTGGGTTTATTGAGAAAAATGGAAAGAGGCTGAGTGTTTGGAGAGGACATTGAAAGACCACAAATTCAGATTCGTCAAGTCTAAAAGAAAAATTTATTCTCGTTCCTGTCCAGAGAGATTTCCCTATACCATTACAAAATCGCTGTGGAGAAATTAAGAAATGTGTTAAGAACAGGATGAGAAAGATGGAAACACACATACATATGCATCCATAGCACTGAGGCCACCACTGTACCTACCTATATATATATATGCATGAATAGCACTACAGGCACTGATATAATGAAATTGTTAATATTTTGCTACTTAAGTACATATTCATAATTTTTAACTCCCTTCTAGTCAAGGCCAACTACATCATCTGCCAAAATCCCAAATTGTCACAATTGAGATATGTGATATTAATTAAGATCAATGTAGTTGATAAAAGAGGCCTTTACTCTTGGAAGTCTAACATGTTAATAATGAAACATTTTGCTTTCCATTTTCAGTGGAAAGCAAAGTGTTTTCATTATTAACATTAATTAATATCAGGTTTAAAATAATGTAAAATTAAGATTCTTACATAATTTATGGAAAAGGGGTAAGTATTATTCGCATAGTATAACAGCAAGGAATTGGTATTTAAAGGGTTATTATATACCTTACTTTTTGGTTGATGTTTTGGTTAATGTTTTGTGTCATTTGCAGGTTTATTTCTGGACAGGATCTCCTGCTCTTCCTGCATCAGAAGATGGATTTCAGCCAATGCCAAGTGTTACAATTAGACCAGCCGATGACACACATTTACCTACAGCTAACACGTGTATATCTCGTCTTTATATTCCCTTGTATAGCAGAAGAGCTGTTCTACGGCATAAGCTGCTTCTTGCCATCAAGACAAAGAATTTTGGCTTTGTTTGAATTCAGGAAGTGAATTTTGGAGGTAATGTTTGTGAGGTGCTGTGTTTTATTGTAAGAAATGGTTTTTTGAGCATACATGGTTCAATAAGCTTACTGTGAAAAAAAAACATTGGAAGAAGTGATTCCAAGAATTGAAATAAAAGTGGCATTTCCAGACATGTAGTGAGAATAAATGGTACTTTCCTGCAATCAATGGCCAAGAGGCTTGGACTAAAAGGTGTGAAAATGAAAAGACTGTCCATTCATTTATGTAAATGCTTAAATAAGACAAGTTTGATGGGCAAAATTATGAAGTGTAAAGACTGTGCCTTTTTTGATTGTGTGAGCTGCTTTAATGATTTCTCCTGTACATTGGATATTGTGGAAACATTCAGAGTTCAATGCTGCAGTTTTTTATTTGTCAATCTTAGAATCATTTTGGAATGAAAATAGTTTTAGAATTATCAGTCGAAGAAGAATGACTTGATTGAACTAAAAATGCAGATTCCTGAAAGATCCTGGGAGCAAGTTTGTAAAAGTGAACACAGAACCAATGTTTCTTGTCATAGGATTGGATTCCTGAAACTTCTCATTTTGCCAAACAAAACTGTATAATGGTTGAAATACATCATTTTCAGTGATTAGGTAGTTAAGAAAAGTTTATTTATGATTTACCAAACAGAAGCATTAAATATGATCTTGATAATAGGACTTCATTTTTTTTTTTTTTAAAGGAGCGCTTTTTATATGAAAACTTAGTTGATATCGCTCTCTTTGCTTGTCATAAATAGGTGTCAGTAGTCTTTTACATTTGACTCACACCTACCTAATGGCCTTTGGATTATATATAAATATACATTAATCATTTAAAATATAATTGATACAATTGTTGATATGTAGCTCATGTGGTTCACTTGCTGAAATTTCAGTTAAATCTCATCTATTTCTAGTTTATGATGCTCATTGTAACATTTGTTGTGTGTTTCCATGATGTTGGAAGCATTGAATAAACCCTTGTCTTCTAATTGAGCAGTATTTAATATAGTTATGAAATTTAATCAATAATGGAAAAGTTAAAATATTAAAAATGGTTAGAAACTCCCTCTAGGACTAGTCTTGATGTGGTGGGCTCATGCATTTTGATGACCACTAAGGCTTTTGCTGGAGGCAAGATCATAAATGCTGGCAAGGTCATCCATCCAGGATAGGTCCAAAATCAATTTCTTGCAGCATTTTTTGAGGTGGCTGCAATGATGTCTGACTCCAGGTGAACAGTCATTTAAGACAGGAGTCAAACACTACTGAGGAGACCCATGGGAAACCTCCCAAAGCCTTTACGAAGGACAAACAGTACAGTTAGTCTTGGTTACTACAAGATTCAAAAGTCCTCCAGCATGGGTGTCATGCCAGGCTTAGGGAGACAAGGCCCCTGAGGTCATCCTCACATAGGCATCTTGAACTGCTATGAGCCAGTATAAGACTGCAAAAGGAAAGTAAGAACACTGCAATGGTAATAGGAATGTTAAATTGTTGAAGGTAGGAATGTCTGATGAAACCTAAGTTTTTTATTTGCCTGTGCACAATTTTTTCATTTTTGGGAACCCCATGGCAGGTTGTTAGTAAAGTACTCCTAGGTACTTGTATGAATTGACCACTTTTGGTTCATTAACACTGAGTCGATGTATGTGATCACAAAATGGATCTATGCTTTTAGGGAAATGAACAGTGGATATTATAATTAATCTCTAATACCCATACATTACAACTTTTAGACATGTTTACTAAATCCTTTGGTAGCAATACCTGATCTTTATTATAATTTTTCATTGTGAAAGTACCTCCCTTGGAAAGTGCTGTGTCAAGAGTCAGGCACTTACAATTTTAAAGGAGAAGGTAAAGTGAGTTTCTGAGGACATTCACACTGTCCACTCTACCCTCTTCGATTTCGGAATTTACGAAAAACTTCATTTACTCAATTGCATACTATTTTTAAATCAGTAATCTGTGATATATTTTTCTTGTAAAAGTTAGAAGTGAATGATTATCCACTCAGACCAACTGAAGAGAATTCACCCATTCTCTCTCCTGCCTTGTTCCCTCCTTAAAACTCCAATCCTCCTCTTCCAACGTTGATGCTACAGTCATTAAACTCAAGAATTCCATGGAAGCCACCCACCATGAATCACATCACGCGACTAGTCCCAACCACTCCCAACTTCCTCCTGGGCAACATCCTTAAATGCTTGTATGAGGGAAATAAGGCCAGGAAGTAATGGCAATGCTCCAGGAATGTGGTGGAGAAAATAAATTATATTTGCTAAAACCCTTGCCTCCAATTCCCACAAATCAAATGCCTCAACCTACAAAGAAGAGGTAAATGACTCTGTTGCCCCTCTTCACCTCACACCCACCTCTGATCATGAAGCTGTAAATTCTGCCGAAATCTCACCAATCACCTTAGCCTCAGGAAAGCCCCTGGCCCCAATAACATCTCAAACTATTCTATATTTTCAGGCATAACTATGTGGAAATCCATTTCTGAGAAAAAGGAGTAACATACTACGTATTTTTCCACTAAGATTTTTTGTTTTAATCTCAAACTATCATTTTAAAGAATTCCCCCTTACTTTGATTCCATTCCTAAGTAACCTCTTCAATGCCTGTTTAACCCCATACCACTGAAAAACTACCAAAACCCCTGGATGGCCTGTCTGACCTAAATTGGCTCCTCATCTTGCTTTCCAAGCTGCTGGAATGAATCATCTGGTGCTGGAAAATTTTCATCCTTGCTGAGAAATTCATCAGTTGGTTTTTCCACATGAAAATTTTTTATAATATACGACTTGCAATGTCATCTTCAGATCGAAGATGACTTTGCAAGTCACACCATTATCGCATTATGATTTGCCCTATCATCACGTAAGCTGTCCCCAAGCTAGTCATACCAAAATCCTCTGTCTCTCGAAAGCAAAATTTGCCAAAAAATCACAAACTCGTATTTCATCCGCAGTGTAGATATTCACAAAAGACCTAAAACTCCTCACCCATTGTAGATTTTTTAAGAGCTTACTAAAATTCTTTCAGGACTCCCTCCAAACCTCAAGCAACTCCCTCCAAACCTCAAGCAACTCCCTCCAAACCTCAAGCAACTCCCTCTGGATTACGATTACCTACCAAATGTCAAACATCCTCTTGTCTATCCTTCAGGGACTAACTAGACATAATCTACTACCTTAAACAATTGCAATATCATCATCGCCATGGTGACATCTTCAGGTTAATAATGGGAACCCGTTGAGAAAACAGCCTGCCTTTCTAGCACAGATATTGAGGCCTGATGATAGTTTGTGAAAACCTAATTGGAAAAGATCTTAGGTGACAAGTTCTGTCTTTTGTATGAACCAAATGGAATAAAGATATTATTATTATGACCAGTGGATTACCTTTTATGATTGAGTAAACTGCTGAAAAACTAATGTATTCCAAAAGTAGTATTCACTCAGTGGTAGAATCTCTTCCAATTATAGCCCAACTTTGAAATCTGTTACCAATTGAGTACTCCATGAACTGAGCACTCACGCAGAAGTTTTCCCCACCCTCAAGTAACTCCTTTGATTCTTTTCAACAATTAATTGAGACTTTAACCGCTGACCACCTTTCACTTTGTTTTGGTATGAACAATTCATTTGTGCTGTATAACCATAATCAAATAAATTTCCTTTGGAGTGCTCTTGAATAATATTTTCACTTCAGTTGCAGAAAATATTAACATCCAAAGATAGTCAACCATTTCCCTTTCAGCATTGGTAAAGTCAGAAAAAGCCATATGTTAGGGTTATAAAACAAATTTTTAATGAAATAATGTATATTCAACAAAGTAAATCTGTTCATTTGAATCTAAACCCTTTAAATAGAGAAAAAACTAGAATCACAGTAGATCAATATTCATCACAAGTATTTATGAGTTATGGAATCAAATTGATTAAAAAAATGCCTGGATATACTCTGAATGCCTAAAAATTACAAACTGCCTCCAAAGGTTTATGCTACTCAATCCTTCAACAGCTCTATCAGCATTTTATGGACCTCTTATGCCTTGAGGGTTGGCATGTTTATTATGTTTCTTCTTTTGAAGCAGGCCTTAATACTTTCTATACTAAATTTTTGCACTGCTTCAACTTGTCTTTCCCCATTCAGTATAAGAAACAAGCAAAGTCTTCAACATGCAAACCCTGGTTAACCAATGAAATTCGCTGTATGTCAAAGAGATGGCCATCTACAGTAAAGGCAGAATATTCAATATTGAAAAATAAATACAGACAAATGTGAACTCAGCTAAATGTTGTTATCATGTGATTCACGGTTTCAAGCGTAACTTTGTGGAATTTTTCCATGATGGAATAAAGAATGAACAACCTTTGTAAATTCCACTTAAAAAGTATTATATACAACTATGGTTTTCCTGATGATGATACAAATTGTCGAAACCATGGTCGTATAATAAATTTTTAAGTGAAATTTACAAAGGTTCATTCTTTATCCCATCGTTGTCATAAGGGACCTTAGATACCTGGTGCCACACTATTTGAAAAAATTATACGTTTTCACAACTTGGGTGAAAGTGGGTTAACATCATGGTCTTTAGACATATAATAAATTATCTTATAATTAGATACGTGCAGAACGTAAATGGAGTGATTGAGGGTTATAGCCAGCAATAATAATAATAATTTTATTAGACCAAGAGACACAATGCACTCTACAATGTATAGGCAAGTGTATAGGCCACGTCA
>WURS02000016.1:3812989-3825786 GCA_011762765.2 Rhinocypha anisoptera | reverse complement strand
AATTATAAAAGTTATTTTTTAAAAACCATCAATCTGTCATGGATTTCCACAAGGTGACGGCCTCCACAGTGAACTTTTATCACTAAAATATCAATCATAACAATGTCCATGCCTGTTGTTTCAAAAAGATAAAAAGTCAATTATGAAATTACTCTTGTGATCACATGGGTTCTGTGAAATTGCTTCCCTTACTGTGACTACTTTTTAAGACTTAAAAATTTTTCTCCACCCCTATATTGAAAGTGTCTCTATTTAATTTGCTGTCTTTCCCGCATATGCACTGTAAATGATACTGGAGTTTGATTATCATATTTATTTTTCAGCATTGATTTATTTAAGACTTGTTATAAGGTGCATGCACCTCCCATTCCAAAAGTAATTGCAGCACACCTCTGTTCCCTTGTGCCCACTCTTGTTGTCCATGCACCAGGTCTCTCTGCCCTACCACAACCCCACCACAACAACGTACAAATCAAGTGACACCTATTAAGAATTAACCTGATAGTAATAATGTCCTCAATTAGTGAAACAAATGACTACAGGTTAATTATATTTCAATAGACTTGTATTGGTTTGCTACAGGATGTGAAAGTTAAGGGTGGCTCACACTAATTTCCTCCAGACATGAATCCATTTCCCTGAATGTGTAATGAAGCCTGGCAGCGATGCACAAATCCAAAATCATCCATTGTCATGAATCCAATCTGAATGAAATTTCAGTAACATGTGGAAATGGAAAGAATTTGACCCATAGGAGAATAATAGTAAGTTGCAACTTACCTCACTTTTCATGACATAGTTTGATTCAAACTTCTTTGTCTTTTTATCAAATGTCTTGGGAGAAGGCTCTACTTGTCGCATGTAAGTGTTCAGCATGGCCGACACAGCAATACCTGACAGAATGCACATAACAGGTGCCAACACCAGCATGAGACGAACCATTACACCCTAAAATGAAATAAATGGGCATTGGTAAGGCAAAACTAATTTAGCTTGAAATTCAGAAATTTAGCGTGAAAAATTCAGAGAAGAAGTATATCAATTATAAAAGCCTTACATTTAAATATTCAAATTAGGCCAGACTTTCTAAAATTCTGTTGGAGGCCTCCTGCATGTAAATGGATCTATGGTGTATAGTGTACCCATTTAAATAATCATTCGCAATTACCAGAAAATAACATTTACAGTTGATTCCCTTTTAAAATTTTACCCAAGTCACTTTCTCTCTTTATGCTAAAAACGCTCATAACCCAGAGGGGATTTGCAGGTTAAAATGTTTATTTCTCCTGTTTATGGTTTTCAGCCATTAAGCGCACACTGGAAAATACAAGCACAATGAAATATCCAATGACTCAATGCTCAAAGAAATATACAATGCTCACTGACCTCACTGCCTGAAGGACAGATCTCTCAACACAAACTACCAAGGGCCAATATATTGGACCTGTATTTTGCCATTGAGATATGCCCTTGAATGAAATGCATGTGACCAGATGGTAAAACGTCCACCAATGCTACTGTTTAGACTCCATCTTAATGAGAAACGGAAGCTTAGATTTCAGAGACTGGGGTTCAGATCTGTCAGGATTTCATTGTAAGCATTGAGTTCCTTTGTAAGCATTTTTGGCTGCACCTCATGCAATGGTAGTTTATTTGTCATTCAGCTTGCATCATCTGTTTTGCAGCACCTTTTATAAAATGTATTGGAGGTTTATTACGTACTGATTAGTATTATATACAGCCTCCAGAAGTCTATAAATTTCACATCAGTTCAGCTATAGGGACGGGTAGGAATGTGATGAATTTGGATTACTGAGAAAATTAACATTTTTAGCAGCTTGGTTGATTTTGAGTTCTTCAACAAGAGACATGATTAATTAATGGAGGGACGAATTATTTGCAATTTTCTCATTTTTGTTGAAATATTGGTTGCAATAACTTCAGATTTTATTGCCATGACTGTGGAGAGGCGAACTTAATCACACTCATTTTTAATTAAAGCTCATTTTTAATTAAAGTTAATGTTAAAAATTCCTCTTTAGTAACACTTCATTACTGTTGTTGTTAATGGGGACTAAATTTCTGGGTCATCCTCTTTGGGAGAAATTTTAAATTAAGATAAGTGTAACAACATAAGATACGCTTTCACATCTACATACTATGCTTGTGAGGTATGATGATGATGATAGGTAATCTACCGGTTAAGCTTTAGATGAGTTTTAGCTTAGGTTGGCTGCATAACATCTAACTTTAATCTCTCTTCATATCTGCATACTTCTTACCCCCTATCATTGTCCAAAATCCCTATTCTCTTCCTACCTCTATCCCGCTTACCCAACATTCTACCCTCTAGTACAACCTACAATGACCCATTGCCCCTGAGTTCCACCCCTTCCATCCACCATTACTGTCTATTTTGGATCTCTCGGAGCAAATGCCTCGCCTCTCCTTATACCATTCTCAGTCCTTCTTCATTTGTTTTCCTCTCTGTCCACTTCACCTTCTCCATCCATTGCCGAACCCATATTTCAAAAGCCTCCAATCTATGCTTATCATCCTACCTCATGGACCAGGCATAGGATCCATATTGCTACTCTTCATATTAGGGTTTTTATTAATCTTTTCTCCAAATCTGTATTTAGGGTCCCTCTCATTAACAGTAGGCCACTTTTGCTAATGCAATTCTTCATCTAATATCCATGACAATAGGTCCATTTTCCTCTATTATTTTTCCCAAACCAGTAAACTTTTCTACCTGTTCTAATTTATTCCCTCCTAGCTTGGTATTTAGCATAGCCTTCTTACTTCTCGAAAATCTCATTACTTTCATTTTCTTACTATGTACTTATTTTCATCCTGAACTTCTGACATTGGTCTTGTAAAGCATTCAACAAGGTCTGCAGTCCATTGGAAGAATTGACTGATTTAACAAGCTCCCCACCAACTTTTACCCCTGACTCAACCATTTCCTATGGCTCCTTTACCATCTCCTCTGATTACACATTATAAAGAACAGGAGACAGCGGACACCCCTGCCTTACTCCCCTACCTAACTGTGCCCATCCAGACTCCTCGCCTGCCATCCTTGCATTCGATTTGCAATCTATTAAAATTTTTTGTATCACTTCCATTAGTTTAGGCCACTGTACTTTATCGAATACTTTGTCAAATCTACAAAACAGGCAAAAATATCCTGATTATATTCCATATTCCATTCTATCAGTGTCCTCATTACAGCTACTGCATCACGAGTCCCTCTGCCTCTTCTAAAACTGAACTGATCTTCACCTAGGCATTCTTCTGCCCTTCTCTCTAATCTTTTACTGATTATTCCAAGAACTACCTTCGCTGCATGCGGAATCAAACTAATTGTCTTATTGTCTTCAAACTCAGCTGCTTTCTTTTTCTTTGCTGTTGGAATTAATATCGACCTAACGAAATCTTACGGCCAAATTCCCTCATCATAAATTACTCTGATTAGCATAAAACTTCTTCCTTCAAGCTTTCCTAAAACTTGAGTAATCTTCTGGCATGTTATACACCCACACTGCCTTATTCCTCTTCATGTCCCGCAGGGCCCTTTTGATTTCGATGTCTAACATTTCTGGTCTAAGCTATCTTCCTCTACTTCTCATTCTCCTTCTAAATCTAAGTTCAGGGGTCTATTCTCCTTATCATAGAGTTCCTCCACATACTCCTTTCATCTTTTCCTGATATCTTCCTGTTCTATTAGTGTCTTGCCTGACTTATCTTGTATAGTAGGTATCTTGTTTTCTGTTCAATTTCCCATTTAGACTTTTACTTTCCCATATAGTAAGTCCATCTATCCCTGCTTCCCTAACTCCTCCATCCACTCACACTGTTCTTTCCACCATGCCTCCTTCAACTAATTAGTCTCTCTCCTCAATTTATTATTTGCCTCTTGGTATTTACGTTGTCCATCCTCCCTATCAGTGTTTTTCCACTTTCTACACTCTTCCATCTTCCTGATCATCTCCTCTGTAACTCATGGCTTTTTAATTTTCATCTAGTTGACTCTTCCTATTACTTTCCCTGCAGGTCTCGTTATTCCACCTTTGAGAACTTTCCACATTTGTTCTGTTGTCCTACTTTGGTTCCCCTCTCTTAGAAAACTATTACTGATTCCTGGTACTCTTTCTTCTGTGCTCCTGTCAACGCTTCTAGATTCCATTTTTCTAATCTTCTACCCTTTTTTATCCTCTTGAATTTTACAAGACACTTCACCATAACCTTAGTCCACTTGTGCTCACGGATAACTTCTGCTATTGAAAACACTTCCTATATCTGTCTAACCAAGATATAGTCTACCTGATACCTCCCTGTATTACCTGGTGCCTTCCAAGTGTACCTGCATCTCCTGAGGTGTTTTTACCATTTATTTGTTACTACCAAACTCTTCCTTCTGCAAAACTTCACTAATTTATCCCCATAGTCTTTTCTTATCCCATAACCATGTCCACTTACTTCTTCTCCATCTCTTCCTTCCCCAAAACAGCATTCCATTCCCCTATCACTACTAAATGTTTCCCCCTAGATATATTGTTGATCATTTCTTCCAGCTGCTCATATACCTCCTGATGGCCACCTATGGGAATATACATCTGAAATAAAACTAAGATGGATCAGCTTTTACTTCTGCCATGATTACTCTATCACTAACCTGTTCAATGTTAACTACACTCCTTCCTAATTTCTTGCTCAGAATTATGGCTACCCCACGCTGACTCTTCCCCTCCGCTATAAATTACCCTAAAGCTATCACTCAGTAATCTCCTGTATCCCTCCACCTTAGTACATCTATTCCTACTTTCTCCATCTCGAGTATTACGTTCTATAACTTTCACGAGATGACAACTGCAGAAGCCTTGCCTCTCCCGCTGCCAGTAAGGCACCCACTCCAGTGGGCTGAGTCCCATAGTTGCCAGGATTCATTTTCCTTATTTGACCCATCATGATCTTGGAAATATATAATTGAGGTGGTCTTTGAAATTCCTACCTCAATAGTGTTTCTAATGTGACACCATCACTTGAATGGCCGACCCATTGGGGATCAGGCATCTTGCAGCCACCTCACCTAGGAGCAGAGGCTGCGTGGACTACCTTTCGTCTGGCTCCTACCCATCGATCTATCTGGTATGAGAGACCCTACCAGAAGCAAAATTCATTGCTCCAGTCAGTGAAGTTCTAAGGGACATTGGAACACATAAGCCCTTCCACCACATCAAGGATCGATCGATGGGGAGGGATATATATATAGGTAATGCTTTTCAATAATTATTTTTATAGTGTTTGATGACACTAAACAATCAAATGATGAAAGCACAAAAACAGTACACATTTTGATATCTGTGTAATGTAAATAAAACCGCCATTCAGGTCCTTAGTGTTGCTGAGTTTCAAGTGTACATGAGCGGAGCGTTACCATGAATATTTGGAATGGAATTATAAAACATTTGAATCTCTATGTATCGAGTTCCTTATCTCCTGTCACATCACACTTTATTGACCCAAAGGCATATGTAGGATAATGTCCACAATAGAGATTTTTCATGATTCAATGAAATGCACATTAGGAATAGTCTGAATAATATTTTTTCTATATATTGTAAGTAATCTGACAGAAGGGAGTCACACACTAAATGATACAACAGGAGACCTGTGAGTATAAGTATACAAAATGTCATAGCAGGACTTTTGAACTGATCACCGTCTTTAGAAAACAAAATAATGAGTGTATTACATAGGCATTCAGTATTAGAGCCAGATTTTAGATAAAATCTAACATCTAGTCCCAGAAATTTAATCCTCTCAGAGGGAGAGTCAATGTGTTTCTCAAATATTAGTGTTTTAACATCAAGGTAAACTGACCCGAATACTAATTCTGAAACAACAGGGAAACAAACACTAAATTCACAATATATAAACTAACATAGTTTCACTGGTGGAGCCTCTGGTCATAGTTCATAAAACTTAAACTGTGTAATATAATTCAGTATTTCTGCCTGAGTTAAAGATAAAAGAATTCAAAGTTGTTTGAAAACATTTCTTATACCAGAAGTTAATTCTTTTTTGTGATTTACTGCCTATTTTGCATGCACCTCCCTGCCAGTAGTGATATTTTTCTGTATGGGTTACATTCAGTGGTATTTGGATGGTTTAAGAGAAAATTTATACAATCTGCATTCGTCATCATGCAGGATCCACTTTTGATGAAGTTAAAACAAAGAGTGGACCATAGCACTGAGCACAGAAGAAACCCAAAAGTAACTGACAGGGCATTAGAGAAAAGGTTTCATTCCAATAGCCGATCTTCACTCTGCCCAACAGGTAGATTCTATCAACTTATAGCTTGCCCCTAATGTCTAGTCTGTGACTAATTTGAAGAAATGATTGGTTGTCCACCAAATCATAGAAACCTTCTGGTGAAATGCATTGAGGAAAAAGATATTTTCTGTCCAAGAAAACCAAGCGAAACTTCCCACGTGATACCATGGAATGAATCTAAAAACTACTTGCAATGATTTGTAGGAGGGGAAAAAATAATTTAAGATGAAGGGCATATTTCAAAGTTTCATTGCAGAGTCCCAGTGGCATTCTCGTACACCATCTAAACCAAACTGAGGTGAATTTTTGGATATTAGACCCTGGAAAACAGCACTAGTCTTATCTGTACTAAACTTACCCTGCTGACGCATGTCAAAGACAAGGGAGAGATTAATCTTCAAAAGCCTAACCTTAGATTATTAAGTATTTTGATGCTAGGTCAAAATATTTTAAATAGAAATGCTAAAATTGGACGAGTAAAATTTAGTCAGAGTTTATCTAATTCTTTCTGGAGAATATTTCATCAATAAATATAAAAGGTGGCATTACTGGTAGTACCAATATGAACCATCTATCTAAAATTACAAACAAGCAAAATTTGTAACTTCATAATAGACGTCTCAATGTATGTTATAGGTGCACTTTCATAATTGAGAACAAAGGAAAAAAATTATCAATGTATTATCAGCACATCAAGAAATTTACCACGTGCACAAAAATCTGTGGTAAAGGCATAGAGCCTATGCTTAGTCATCCTCACTATAAGGTGAATAGAATCCAGTCAAGTTTCGTCAAAAAACCATCAGAAAGACTAACACACACCATAATGTTTCATCGTGAAACTTAACCCGTAACATTTTCAATTAAATAATGGACTTTTTGATGTAAGAACCACTCTTGTTCTTAAGGAAACAACTCCCGGGTTAAACAATCTTTAAGTATTGCAGTCTTCCTCTCAAAAGGCATACAATATGATAACTAAGGTCGAAATAAAAATAAATAAACAACTTTTAAGTAAAATTAACTTTTTAAACTACTTCGTGAGAATGAATTCCTAACTAGGGGCTAAGGCATTCCAAAGAGTACAAAAAATGAGCAATTTGAGACACGAAGTGTTACTATATAATTGGTAATTATAATGAAATCTAGCAGGGCAGTAGAGATGAGCACTCGCAATAAGCATAAACCATATCTACCATTGATCACTCAAGTGGAATGAAAAATATTCTGGGAAACTTTCACGTCACTGACATCCGATGAGGAAGGTGTAAGCGGAATAAGTAAACAATTACCATTTAAAATTTATTTCTGGTGCAAATACATTACTGCCCTTCAGTGGGCATTGATCGTATTATATCAGAGTCGCCTGGGTCGGTGATTGAAAGTGTACACACACGGAAATACTTTCCGCACGCAGTGCCCAGCTCAACGTTGTTTCCAGAGTAATGATGAACTCCCGTCTTGGCTAGCATAGCGTAGTACTCTATTTCAGACTTCCTGCAGAGGAAAAAAAATGTAATTTAGGGGCAAATCGATGAGTAATTGGCAATACATAAGAATTCTCTGTACTTACTGTACGGTAGGTACAGTCAGTATTGTAAGCATCATTATAGCGACATTCGTCGCGTATCTTTTGAGACTACTCCATAGGCTCCCTCGATTCAATTTTAAAATCAAATTTTGATATGAAAATGAGGGTAAACCTACTTCTCAGTCTCACCTTAATTGCGGTGTATTACTCGCTATAATAACTAGTTTTGCTTTCCCGTTCCTCAAAGACTTCAATGTCTGTTTCAATCCAAGGACGTATTTTCCAGATTTCATCACAAGAGCAAGACGAGAGTTAATACTCTCCATCGCCTTTTTCTGAAAATTAAAGAAACAAAAATTATGTATTAAATATATTATTTACTTTTAAACATTCTTTGTTTAAATTATAACTAAAAGAAAGCATTTTGGCTATGGCGCCACGTGGGTTTGGATCTTCAGTAGAATGAATAAAAGCTTACCTGTTTCTTTTGAGTAACCATCTTTCTTCAGTTGAGTTCTTAGATCGTACTAAATTAATGAACCACTCTTAAGTGAGTTCTAAAACGTAAAATTCTTCACCTAATAAACTATAGGGGAAGAGGATCCCGAGGGACGTGAACGTCCAATTCTTTAGTGCACCGGAAGTTAAAAGAACTGTTCGACGTAGCGGAACCGGAGGAAACCTTCTCAACAAGTATAATTCTGCGCATGCGCTCTAGTGTGCCTTCTTGAGTTATGGGTCCTGAAGTAGCCGCCATTGCTCCTTTCGTGAAGTGATTTGTGCCTGGACTGTGTAGTTTAATTTTAGGTTGTTTTTTGTGTTTATATCTTGTAAAAGACCTACAGACTATATTAGAGAAATTATTCAAAGTTTCAGTTGTTGAACTTTGTGCCAAAGACGGAATAAAAGTGCAGAAATTAGGTGATGTCAGCAGGCGTGTCAGACCAGGTAAAACAAATTTATATCTGGGGCGTAGTAGCAGAAGTGTATTATGGAGCTTTTTAAACAGTGAGTTAATCGTCTGGAGTGTACTAACTTCATTTAATCCTTTTCATGTGATTGTTCTTCAATCAATTAAGCGGATGAAAGGACAAGGGAATCAAGGTATGGCGTTGTTATTCATTGTCCACGCTGTCATATGTACTATTAGTCATTGAATAATTATTGCGATAACGTAATTTTTGAAGTGTGTGTCTGCCGCTACATAGAGTTTTATTGGCACATTGGATTGATATTGGAACTATCTAATGTGTCTTAGGTAGCCGAGTTTAAAGTTTCATTCTTTTGTTACAAAGAAATGATAAATCGATTGGAATATCTTCTCTGTCGGTGTTATTTACCTATGTTTCTCTGGACACACAGTGATTTATAGTGGTTTTATATTAGAAATATTAAACATATTGTGCCCCTTTTGAGTGCGAATAAAGAAATACATGCTCGGTTTTGGTCCGCAAGGACAAAAATGCATTTTAATGTGAGTCATTGTTTGAATTAACTCCGAGTTGTTATTGAAAGATCACGTCCGGGCTCTAAATAATTGGGTGATAATTCTAAACTTATGGGTGATAATTGTGTTTCAGTTTCAAATGGCCCTAAGGACCACGTGAATGAACAGGAAGAATTTGATTCATGGAGAACCCAACATCACCAGGTAATTTTTTATCATGGGGAAAGTTTTCAACTCGTTGGTAAACTCCTTACGTACGTCCAATATCGCTATCACTTGAATTCTTTAATGCTCATGAACATGCACTTATAAAGTTTGCTATTTATATTTTTGTTAATTTGTTTTCGTTGTTCACGTTGGCTAACATTGGTGAGTACACAATTTTTAAATTCTACATTGCAATATATTATCACAGGTCCGATGTGAGTTACATACTATCACAGCCTTCTGTTTTTAAGAATTACATGAAATTTTATTACTTAAAGCTTGGCTTTTAATTTAGGAAAATTGCAGACGAAAATGATCACACACACAATCCTTCATGTTACTTTGTAACAGTGGATGTCATGAAATGTTTTTGTTTAGCGTTGTAAATATTTTTCATGGTCATCTTTTGATAACCCGTTGCATTATTTTTGTTATCTGAAGGTATCACACTCATTTCAATTGTTTTGGATAAGTTCTGTATCTTGAATCATGTGCACGATCTCAAGTGTCCACGCCTTTTTCTTAATTTATACAGATTTTAGAATTTTTTAAGTCAAGCTTTTGTAGTAGATTACTGAATCGTTCATTTATAAGTCGGATTGTTTCTTTCCCACTAAGGAATATATCTCCACAATTTTATTTACACAATTCGGTCCCTGGGCATTTATACGAATTTTAAATTATTAAAGTTACGGAATAATGTAACTGAATGACATGAATTGTAATAATAAAATGTGACATTATAATTTATGCCTTCATGATTTAGACGTATGTAGGATAAGCGTTAAGGCAGTATGTCGTAGCATGAAAAAAATGTTATTTATTTATCTCATTTTAATCTTCTATCCGTGCTCTGATAGCGTGTCCTTTGCTTACCTAACCTTAGAACCAGTAGTAAATAAAAATTGACCTAGGACACTTCATTAGGAGGTTGAAAAATTTTAAATGGGCTTGAATGACCTGCTCAATGTAACCTTAAGTCTATCATACAGCATTGTCTTGTTTGCGACCACCTTTGAGTACTTTACTTTTCTGAAGAAAAAAAATGCATTTATTTGTTATACTATTTACATATTATCTTAATGTTTGAATAAAATATAGATTTAGCACTTTCCCATTTTGTGGAAAATGTTACATCTTTATTACATTATGAGTTCCACTATATCAAGCCTGAATCTGTAATACTTAATTTAATGTTTTCTTAGTTTTTACAAATCGTCTTTCACATTAATTATGTAATATAAATATGAATCAATTTATACAATTAGCTCGAAAAAGAATTACTAAAAATTTGGTTCTTTCCTTAAATGCTGCTGGTGAACTAATCTTTCTCCAGCTAAGATAATTTCTGGCCTCAGTAGTTAACTCTGCCATTACTATGGGGACTAATTGCCTTGAGGATGGTGGCTGAGTTAGCCACTGAAATGCCAGGCAGTCTTGTGGAGATCCCAAGAAGACCAACATCATCTGAGTGAATGTTTACTAAATGTATTGGTTTGTTATGCATAAACCATGTGTAAGATGAATAATGATGTCCAGCAATTAGATTGCTATTACAGATAGAGTTATACCCTAGAGGAAGTGGCTACACAATTTGCCAAATGACCACAGAGCCAGTGAAGCTATCCGAATAGCAGGTCACGTTGTATGTGAAGCAGGCTACTAAGGCTGTTTAGCCATTTGGCTCATTGTGCAGCCACCTCTTCTTGGGTGACGTATTAATCATATTGCTTTTTGTGTTTGACTGACTTTCCTTTGTATTAGGGAATTACAGATTAATTTTTAATCTCTTTGGGAGTTTAGTGAAACTGGTAAGCATGTTATTGAAAGTCATTTGGTCATAAAGTTGGGAACATTTCAACTATTAGTTATGAGTATCAGTAATACTCGGCATGAGAAAATTATGATTTTACTATTTTAAAGTGTTATTTTCTACACGCAAAGTATCACATTTGATTTTGCAAATCGATTTTGAATGTAGTCTTTTGCTTGCTTTGGCATTCAGTTATTCTATAAACCCTCGTTAGACTTTTATAGTTTTAAATCATCCATTCATTATAAATTTCTTGAAGAGGGGTTATTTTCTGATTTTTGGAGTATAAATTATATTGTCGGGGTCGATGGCTCATATCTTAATCAATTACCACGGGCAATTCCTGTGAAACTGTCTAATACTCTTGATCGTCATGCTCTTCGTCTCCAGGGCTACAGCACGCCCATATCAACTTCCATGGCCTCGGACCCATACATTTCAAACTACTATGGCACTTCGTTTCCCTACCAAGCATTCGGGGTGAGTGATGGCACTTGGTCCAATGGTGGAGACCCCATGACATTTCTCGGCGGCTACGGAGGACAGATCAGCCATGATTCGTACGGAATGGACGGCATGTTCGGGGGCGGAGGAGGGGCGTTCGGCACTTTCGGAGCGCAGCCAGCATACAACTACTTTCATGGGGGAGGGGGCGGTGGGGGCGGAGGCGCAGGTGGCAACGGGGGCGACTACTCTACATGGGGCGCGGCCGGGAGCTCGATGTCGCGCAAGCCGCACTACGAGGACTACTACAGAGACGGGGCCGTGGGCGCCGTCGCGGGAGTCTACGGCTCCGCCGCCGTCCCCGACGAGAGGGCCGCGGTGGCGGCCGGCGTCAAGGCGATGGAGCATGGTATGCAGGCCCTGGGCCTCGGCGGCGACGCGGGCAAGGCCGACTTGGGCAAGGTGAACGATGGGAAGGACGGTACCAAGGTGGGGGATGTGGTGGGGGTGGGACAAGGGGGCATGGTGGCTCAGGGCATGCCGGGACAGGGGGGTCAACCGGGCGGGGGCCAGCAGCCCGCGCAGAAGAAGATGACGTGGGCAAACATAGCAAGCCAGCCGAAGCCGCAGCAGCCGACGACGGTGGTGAAGAAGAAGGCCGGCATGCCCCCGCCCCCCATGCTGCCCGGAAAGCATGGTATGGACATAGGCACGTGGGAAAGCAAGAACGGCGCGGGCCCGAAGCCCGTGGCGCCGCCAGTGCAGCAGCCCCCGCAGGCGGTGTCCGCCCCGGGGCCTTCTGTCGGGGGCGGCGTGATGTCGGGACAGGGAGGTGGTGGGGGGCCGAGGCCCCCGTGGGGGGGTCCGATGCGAGGCGGCAGCAATCGGGGAGGCGGCCCCGCCCCGCCGCCCTCCGCCCCGGGTCCGGCGCCCTCATATCCCGGCGCCCCCCATCACCACCCCGGGCAGGGCCAGCAGAGCATGGCCCCCCAGATGGCCCCTCCGGCACC
>WURS02000016.1:3795135-3806973 GCA_011762765.2 Rhinocypha anisoptera | reverse complement strand
TTAAATGGTGGGAGAATGGATCGCGCTTCTGTTTTTCGAGGCGAAGAAGCCTTCTTTCGAGGACATCTGTCTGCTATGAGGCATGACATAACAACATGATGGTGCTTTCCACAGTTAAGTGCAGTCCACCAATCTATGTGCTTTCAGTAACAGGAGGGAAAAGTCTCTTCGTAATATATTTCCTAAATCTATTTGATTTTTTAACTGAATTATGTTCACACTAAAGGAGGACTTCGCTTTACCATTCCCTCTTGGCGACACTGCTGAAGAATTAGTCGAGAATTTGAAGAGTGGGCCAAGGCAAGTTTTTGGATGCCACAGCTCGTGCAAAAATTATTTATAACATTCAGAAGAAAAGGAATCGAAAAATTTGAATGAGGGGGAAAATTCATTCCTTGAAAAAATTGAAGAGGCGTTAAAACCTCTACTCCGTAAATCCATGCAACTATTGACAAATGACAATAGCAATCAAGCTGAAAATTTTGTCACTTGTGGTCAAATTTTTGGTGGTAAGCATGTGAACAGGGGCAAAAGGTTCATACCAGTATAGGACCTGCAGTGCTGGTCTTGATTTCCAGCTGGGGCCAATGTTGAGATACTCTGCTTGGAAAACAATCACAGATAAAAGCCTGCACAAGTCCCTTAGTTCACCTGTCAAAGGAAACATGTCTTCAGGCTGTCAGGAGTTGCCTCGATAAAGACCATGGAAAAAAGCAAAAAAGGTAAGACAAATGAATAACAGAGAGGAAGATTCATGGTGAAATGTGTCAACAATTAGACGTAGATAGGGAAGACTTCCAGAAAGAGATGGAAGGGTTAGTGGAGAAATTAAAAGTTATGCCATCACCCAGAGACGCACTACAAAAGGATACACGGGCAAGTTGAAAAGGAAAGTTGGTGTGGGGGAGGAACAAGAATTGCTTGACCTCTTCCAGCTTTGGCATCATATGTAAAAGGCGTAAAACAAGCAAGTGGGATCCCATTGTAAAACGGTTAGTGTGTGGCAATAGCTTTAAAAAGGAAGCAACACAGTATGGACAACTACAGCAGCTGTGACATCGTCAGATGGGGGGAATCACCGTCACACACTCGCCCCCCTCCCTCCCCCTAATATCTTGCACATAGGAGGGAGAGGGATGTTCAGTATGCAAGTTGAATGGGACAGTGGCTGTGGGATAGGATGGGAGCAGATTCCTCGGTGGGAGGTGAGTTTTTTGACTTGTCGTAGTTACAGCGATATGGGGTCGCTGTCATAGTAGCGATTGTAGCACCATCTCGTGTGGAAGATTCACAATACAGGCCAGTGGTGTCTAGCCTTAAGAAAGTAAAATTTGAGAAATTGTAGTTCATTTTACAACTGAGTTTGGTGAGAAACAGCAGCTGTGAGCGACATTGGAAAATTTTCGTTAAAGTGCCGGCGTTGCTCTGAGAGACTTTCCAAAAGCTATAAATGTAAATAAAAATTAAATGAATCATAATTTTATGCTTTATTCCTTTATTATAAACCTCAGATTACATTTTATTTAACTTTTTCACATATTGAATTTATTTTCTAATTTATGAGCTCAATTATATATTGTCATTTTCATTCTGGAATAATTTTTACCTTCGCTTTAAATGGCCGTTTTAATTTCATTTACCTTTGCAATATTCATCAATACAGTATGCAGTTTTCATATTAATGAAGCTTTTTCACAACTGCTGGTTTAGCATAATAATTTATTTTCTGATGTCTCAGTGAAGTACGTCTATTGATCTCATGATGGAAACCTGGTCAGACTTTCTGATTGAGGGGGGACATTAATTTGCCTATGAAATCAGCTCTGTGGGCTGTAACCCCCATTTGGTCTGTAATCCCAAAGAAAGTCTCTCTCTGAGTTGGAGCAGATGTAGATGTTACTACTGCCTGATGGTGTTTCCAGTAAATGTACAATTTACTGCTTTGAATAAAAAGTATTAAAAGTTGGTATCCATGGAGTGGAGTGATATTCTCATACTAATGCCGATTCTTTTGCACTCCAGAGGCTAGAAAACTTTCAAGAGTCATACATAAACTATTCAGTTAATTAGGAATGAATTTATATGGTCTTGATGCTCAGTATTTTTCATTTTGTGTGCGTCCATTTTTGTATTGAAAAGTAATTTATAGAGAAACTGAAAATGAGTGTCTGTGAAGAGAAATGAAAGTTTGCTTGAAGAAGAAATTTCTAAATTGATCAGTGATGAATCGAGTGACAGTGATTTTGCGATAAGTGACCTGGAAAGCAGTGTGTCCGAAGAAGTATTTGAAGATGAAACTGAACCATCTTCTTCTGAAAGTGACGTTAGTGAAAGTTGTTGAGTTGAGAGGAATCCTGGTGGGCTGTACCCACCATAAATTCAGCATCAGTTTGCAGAACTTTCAGGTTCGAAACATGCCCCACCGAGTGATTCCAAGCCAATTGTTTATTTTCACCTCTTCTTCACTGAATTGCTGCTGAAGCTGATGGTCACCGAAACCAACAGATATGCACAATGGTATCTTCACAGACACACAGAAACTTATCCCCAATTCTAGAGTGAGTTCTTGGAAACCAACAACAGTTTCGAAATGAAAGCTTTTATAGCTTGTATACTGAACATGGGCATAATTACTAAACCCACCATGTACAGTTACTGGTTGAAAAAGAAATCTTTGTCAACTCCCTGGTTCTAACTCATGTTTCTCATAACAGATTTCAATTAGTGCTCTGTTTTTTTCATCTTGTGAATAATTATAAAATCTCCAGTCTTGATGATCCATCTCATGACCTTTGTGCCAAATTTCAGCCAATAGTTGATCATGCCAATTGTATCTTTTGGCATTACTATACTTCACACCAACAACTGAGTATTGATGAGAGTTTGGTTTGTTCCAAAAGTCACAGTAGATTACTACAATACTTGCCAAATAAATCCTACCGTTGGGGAGTAAAATGTTGAATGATGTGTGATGGAGTCTCAAATTACTGTCATGTATTCTATGCTTACCTTGGAGCAAAAAATAATACAAAGATAGTGTTGAAAATATGGCTTTGGCCAGCACTGTAGTTATTAAATTGCTTACCATAGGAAATTTTGTCATTAAGGGTTACCACCTCTTTTGTGAGTTTTTTTTAGTTTGATTCCCTGGCTAGTTATCTCTACTCAGTTGGAACATACATTACAGGAACCCTTCATATAAATTGAAAATTTCTCCCTCACCAGATTTTACAAAAATTCAATGTGGGAGAGGTAAAAATTTTTAGAAATGCCTTTATGTTATTGTATGGTTTAAGAGAAAAGTAATCTAAAAAATATCAGGTAGGCAATTCTGCATGGCACTCAAAGGGTTATAGGATCCTTGAAACTACCATTTTGTTTTGGATGGTTGATTGATGTTATTGCAACCATGGTAAGAATTTTAATTGGTAGCCGTGATGAAATTAGTGAGTCGATATGCTGAAAATATTGGTACTAGGAGCTATGCTTCATCATTTGTTATTTTATATGCTACTTTTGTGTATGGTAGGTTGTGGTAGTCCAGTAGGTAGAGTACCTACTTAAATGTGGTATCTAAAGGACCTGAATTCAAGGTCCAGTGATGTCTCTGGACACCTCTAATTGAACCCAAGCTGAGTGATTTTCTAGGTATGTACCACATCTTAGTGGAAAATTGCAGGTGCCACAGTGAAGGGACTAGCCCCTTTACCCCAATATCTGAATTTTCACATGCCTTTGAACTTGTGGTGAGTTGGGCTACTAGATAAGCTATTCTTACATTTAAGAAACCATCTTTGTCTCTAGTATGTGAACTTCTTTATACTACACAATAAATAAGACCTGATGATGTTTACTATGTAGACAAAACTGGTCGTTAGTAAAACGGTGTTATTTTATGGACTATTAAAGTTTTATTTATTTTGTACATCTACCCTCACTTGCCAAATCAATCTTTTTGAACACTGACAAACTGGTTAAAAACTAGTTTTTAACCAGCTGGTTGGTTTTTATAGACTTGTTGGCCAAGCTCTTGAGAAATATAAATGAATGTAAAAATAAGCGATACTACGAGATAAAGTTACTTCATTGAAAGTTTTGCATTGAGAAATCGCAGTTTTAATTGTGTAATTACTTAAAAAATTGAACTTGTTTAATTTGACTTAACTTTTCTTAAATTATTCCGGCCGCCGCCGTATATCGCTATTCTTTTCTTTGCTTCATGTTATACCGGTAGATAACGCAGTTTTATTTTATCGATGGCGGTTAGTGGAAACAATAGTAGTTTATTATAAAAGGGAAGCACCCGTTGTATGATGTCCATCATTGGCACTTCTAGGATATTATCATTGCTCTGTTATAATGAAATTCCGAGGGAAAATGATAGAACTTCTCTGTATTCGGCAGTTTGCAAGTGAGACTTGATTTTCTTTCACTGTATTAGTGATAACCTGGATACGACTTACATTAATTCTTTTTTCAGATGTAGTGACCACCCTGGCTAAAATATCCAAACTATGTACATTTAGAATTACTTCAGAAAAACTTTTTTTCATTGTTCTGGATGAAAAATCAATACGTGGAATGCCAACGTTATGGTGCATTTTGAAACAGGCCCATTTCTTTAACGAGTATAATATGGTAGGAGTTTCAAAAGAGCACAACGAAATTTATCTCTCTTTCAATCCAGGTAGATATTGTTTGTGGAAAGATTTAAAAGCGGTCGAATATCTTATAACTAAAGTTTCATATATAATTTCAGATATGCTCGCCAAACCATTGAGCTCTTTAAAATTCACTCATACGGCAAAGTCTGTAAAAGTAAAGCTGACAAACAAACAGTCTCCTTGTTTAACATTTGAAATTGAATTGGTAAGTTTTGTGATGCATGCAATGTAACCTCTGTGATATATCACATATGTTCATTTTATCCCATTTTATATTTTCATATTAAGCCATCATCCTCGGCCCTCACTAGGCAATGCGTTCATGACATTCCTGTTACTGTGATTCCCAGAAGAGAATGGGCCAATTATCAAGAGCCAGCATATCCTACTTTTGATGTACGTCTCTTTCTCGGGCATGCTTATCCGATTACAATTATAGAAAAGACAGTGCGTGATATTTGGAAGATTCTAACCCGTTTTTCATTTGATTAAACCTTAGATCGGTGTACGCATTCCTAATATAAAACTTGTCAGAAATGTTGTCGAACGAATGAAGACGATGAGTCCAGTCATAAATCTTACTGCTGGTAATGGCTTCTTCACCCTGACTATAGAAACGGATGCAGCCACTGTTTCCACCCATTTTAAAGGAGTTTACATGGAGAACGTTAACGGTCAGTCTTAGAACGTAGCAGATAGTTTACTTGAGTGTTATAAATACGCCAGAGAATTTCCATTCTAAATAGTTCGCCACTTAAAAACTGATTATAGAGAAATACTTAAATTTTAATAGGTCGTTTTTAAGTCCTAGGGATTTCAATTAAAATTATATGCTCTTACAATATCATTTGGGTGTTAATGTAGCTTAAAAAAATATTTTTGAGTAGGTTTCATATAGTTCACGACTAATACAAAACAATTTCATTGACAATACATGGAGTTACGTATTATGCTCTTATTGGTCGTATATAGTTTTTCTTAAGTATGTTTTCATTTTACTTTTGAATTACTCTGTAGAAGTTTATTAATTTTTGTGATGTGTTGTGAGAATTAGTTTTTATGTATTTGTTTGTATATTTAATTGTTTGCTTTGTATTAAATGCTGAAGATGACATGATCATTTTGTCTTTAAGGTGGATATTTTTTTTCATAATTCCTTAAGTGATGAAACACTGGCATTTCATGCATGATTTGATTTACTATTAGTACAAAACAGATTTAATTATCTTGCAACTCCATCTTTTTCCTTGCTGAATGTCTAATTACTTTATTTTAGGTATAACTTGTGACATGTCTCCAGGACAGAAAGAAGTAACTGCCAGTGTAGATATAAAAAAATTGGCTCTCTTCCTTTTCTGTGAACAGATAAATCCTTCAAAAGTTGTTTGCTGTAAGTATACTATATTTAAGCATCCAGTATTTGTTAAAGTTGTAACATTACATAATTTCATTAGAAATTCGGTGAACCTTAGTGAATTTTACCAAGAAAAAAATATGGTATATACTTAGTCGTATTTGAAAAAATGCATTTCTTATATGAGGGAGAGTCAAATGAAAACCTTAAGTATTTTTAAAAATTGTATTTATTTTGCACACGTACAACAAACCTGTATCATTTCTTAACATAGTCTCCGCCACGCTCAATACATGTTTGCCAATGCTTCCAAAGTGCCTGAATTCCCATTAAAAAAATTCTTTTGGGAGACAGCACAAGCACTCATGCACCTCATCATCAGAATGTAATTTCGTCCCAGAAATTTCTTCTTTTATGGGTCCAAACATAGGGAAATCACTTGGTGCATAATGCAAGAGGGGCAAGATGGTGGATGATACAGACATTCAAACTGCATGTCTGCAATTGTCATAACCAATGCACGAGCCATATGGGACCATGCATTGTCATGTTGCAGAAAAACACATGTCAATAGCAATCCATGTCATTTTGTTCTAATGGCAGGCCGAAGATGATTTTTGAGGTGGTCTGTGTGTATGTGCTACTGGTAACAGTGGCCCCCTTGCAGTGTGTAGTGCCTTTTTTGCCCCAAAAGAGGGTCAGCATAGCCTTCCCTGCTGATGGATGTGTTCGAAACTTCTTTGGTTTGGCTGATGTCGAATGGTGCCATTCTTTGCTTCCTCTCTTCATTTCTGGCTGATGGTAATGGACCCAGGTTTCGTCTCCAATGACGATTCGTGAAAGGAAGGCATCACCATCGGATTCAAGGAGCTGCAGAAGTTCTTCACTCGCATCAACACATGCTGCTTCTATTCCAGCATCAACTTCTGAAGCACCAATGGTGCAGACACCTTATGAAATCTGAATAAATCATGCATAATGTGATGTGCTGTACCATGACCAATGTGTGCGGCTGCCACGGTGTCAACCGACATCACTCTGTGGTTTTACATTTTGATGGCTTCAACTGCTGGTGTGGTTTCAGCAGTCACGACAGGATGTCCCTGGCCCGGGCACGGAGCATCTGCTACAGACATCACACCATTTGTGAACTTCCTACACCATTCATACACTTTCTGCAGTGACAAACAGACATCCCTATACTGGACCTTCATTCGGTGATAAATATCTATAGGTTTCACACCTTCACTTTGCAGAAATCTAATCACCGAATGCTGTTCACCTCTGGTGCCCGTTGCTAGTGGGGCAGCCATTTTTATACTGCTCCTGCACCAGTGTTTGCTCATCTACACTGTGCTGCCAATTATGAGACATTTGGCACATTATTTAAAACATGCATACCAACTTACAGGCCACTAGCGCTCACTTTCGATTTTTATATTACTCTTTTAAGGTTTTCAGGTGACTCACCCGTAGATTTTAAGTTTCTGTTTCCTGTAGGAGTTTACCTAATATCAATAACTTGAACTCTGCACTATTATAAAGTGAAGAATCGACATTATTACCAATATAGTAAGAAAATACACTAAAGGGGAATAATTTAGCAACTTATTGAGCATTTCAAATCAAAGCTTAGCAGTCGTACTAATTATAAAATGTTTGACTTATGTGGTCACATGAAGCGAATAAGCAATGTTAAAATGAAACAATAGTTTTTAATTTGAAGCATTTTCTTGTTGGTCGTAGTTTAGTGAACTTGGTTGTCAGGAGTAAATGTTAACTTTTTCGCCAAAATTATTTTTTCCATGGTTTGAAACAGTAAAGTCTGTCAATTATTCATATTTTTTAGCCAGATTAGTTTTAATATATAAATGTAAACTAAGATAAGTTGTTCCTAAAATGAAGGGAGGGGTGTTGAGAGAAAAGTACATTATAGTTTTGCTTTGATGGTTGTCATTATCACGTTTTTATTAACTCGCTTTCTTGTCTGTCTGTTTATCTGTTTGGGTCAAAGTTGGGAATCGATTTTAAATTAACTTCCCTATGAACTAGAAACTTGGGTCTTTAAATATAACTCAGAACTGGATGACAATGCAATCATATCCAATAATATGTACTAACACACATGTATATAAAAAGATATTATATATACATATTTCCGTGTGAGGTGGAAGGCAATATCTGAGGGGTCTGCAGTACTGAACACACTAAATTCCTGTTCCTAACCAGGCGTCACGTTGGCTTGGCGGTAGCGATCGGGATTACCTGGAGTTTTGGGTTCGATCCTTGCAAGGGTCAATTTGTTTTGCAGCGACCAAGCGTGAATTTTTCAGGGCTATCAAGGGATTATTGAGAAAGTTTAATATAATTTTAGTTCCAATACCTCCTCGGCGTCGCCGGAAGAAAATCGTATTCCCATTGTGGGAAACTGATTATCTCTAAGGGAGAAAAATCATAAAAGTGTAAGATGCACGTCCTCCACCCGTGCGTCGGGGAATGTTTGTGTCTCACCCTGCGGCGACCCGATACATCGGGGGTATCGGGTGACGCCAGCGAATGCCAACACTGTAACTGCAATGGCTACAGAGTGGCCAAGGAGAGTGATTGTGGGGGGGACAGAGGAGGAAGACGGCTTCTCCTTTGACGGACCTGGCTGATGGAAACTTGGCATTACATAAATAAAAATTTTTTGAAAAATTAAAAAATCACATTTTTTAATAGACTAAAAGGTATGAAATAATTTCTTTTATCCTTGTACAGATTTGTAAACCCATACGGATTGTCCTGAAAAATTGTGATTGTGAATTTTAATAGTTTTGAAATAAATGTAATATTTAAAACGTAAAACGTGGGGCACATGCAATTGATAATACTAGAGAGTGTTTGAGGTTGGTATTATTGAGTAAATGCACGAATGAAAATGCATGAAGGTGAACTATTTATGAAAAAATTATCTATAGTATGTGCTCCACCTTTTTCATTTTACATATATTTCAAAACTATTAAAAGTACAATCACAATTTTTCAGGACAATGTGTATGGGTTTATAAATCTGTATGAGGATAAGAGAAATTATTTCATACTTTTTAGTCTGTTTTAAAAATGTGATTTTATTTTTTATTATTTAAAATTATAAACCATATTTTCTGGTAGATAACCTGCATGTTATCTATACAAAAAATATAGAAAAATGTTAAAAATAAGTGCATGATATACGATGGAAAATATCGTTTCATTGAATATTGAACTCTGGAACAAATGACTAAACAAATTATGTCATTTATCGTTGACTTCATGGAGTATATACTCATTTATTAGAGCACTTTTATTTCACCAACATATTGTAAATGTTAATTTAATCATATAATTACATTTCACAAAATAAGAGTAATTATTAAAAAATATTACAGTAGTGAAAAAACATTCTTAAATTAGTCAGAGAATTACATTGAAACTTGCAAACATAAGTCTTAGTCGAAAACATATAATTCATCTCTCGAGTCCCAATAGAACGACTCCATAGTTCATACTACTGGAACATCAGCAACTTCGCTTTCTCCACATTCTTCAGTAACTTCATCGTTTTCAAATTCTGTTGTTTCTGTAAGCTCCAAATCCCCAAAAGATTTATTAAACCCTCTTTGAATTCGAGTTACTCTAACAGAATTCTAGGTATCCATTGGCATATTTTTTCATAAGATGGTCGCTTCATCATCCCAGAGTTTGTATATTCGTGGAGACCTGCAATCTTCCATCCCTTCCACTTGGCTCGTAGTTTTGATTTGAAGGATTTATTCACCATTAAATCAAGGGGTTGAAGCTTCTTCATCAGCCCACCAGGTATAATTGTGACCTTGGAGTATTTATTGATCAATTTCTTTACTTCGGGCACTAAATGGGCTCGACATGCAATCATAATTAAAACAGATTTGGAGCTGAAGAAAGCATGTTTATTTTTTTTCCAGACATTACCAAACCAGGTCTTAATCATTTTTTTATTTGTAAATCCATTTTCATTTGTGCTGACAATTGTGCTTTCTCAGATGAAATCTCCTCCTCACTATCACTTTTTGTTAACATTTCAAACACCTCCTTATCCGATACTCTACTTCGTTTCATTTCTACTTATGAAAGACTGCAAACTATCGAAAACTAAACAAGTAAGCGCATGTTCACGACTCCAAAGTTCACTCAGTAATGGCAAAGGAATTCCTGTAGGACCTCCTAAAAAGATGGATTCAAAGGTTAGAGGACGAAAAATAATACCGTTATACAAAGCTTTAAATGCACGTATACTTTATTATTCCTTTGGTATGCAAGTTCTGGGAAAAGCGAAAAGAGACCGATCGGTCCAAAACGAGGCGGTCGGAAAGCCCTTTGAAAGGCCATAAATTCATAATCCACAAGTCCAGAAGAAAAATGTAAGCATACTCCATCTAGCAGGACTTCCCTAAAACCATTACGAATTCCGGAAGGAGAATCGACGAAATGAGTGTTGAGCACGGAACGAAAAAGACAGAAACACATATATGCGTTCATAGGGCGGAGGGCACCACCATGCCCACACGCATATAAGCGTGTATAGCACTGAAAAGGTTAAGATTCATAGTCCTTGCAGTTAGAAGGTCAAAACTTACTGGGACTCCATCCATGTTACCCACATGCATTTCTTCTCTCCGGAAATGCTCTCCCTTTCACAAATTAACTACATTTCATCACCTTGGCCTCCAGATCTATAGATAGATAGTTTCTGGCCAATGCTGGTTGTCGAGGCACAAACACTTGAATTATTTCACTCCATGAAACGGAATCCCTAAGAGGGATATGCTTTGAAGTCAATTATGTTTTTCTCTTGTGCAATCTGCCTTGCTTGAAGTAAAATTCGAGTTTTTAAGGGATTTTTATTCCTCTTGATCTTTCTAGAATAACCCGATCGTAAACTTCTTTTTTCAAGGAATAAGAATAACATACTACTTATTTTTCCTATAAGATTTTTAATCTGGTACAACTAGTTTGCATGCGACGGCATCATCTTCAGGTACAAAAATATCATACGGAGACAGTCATTTACATACACTCAGGTAAGGCAGTAGGGGCGGCCAGGGAAGGGGGAAGGAAAGGAATGCGGGTTACAATTGGTCATGAAGTAAGGTACCTCTATGACAGGGGACAGGACGTTTGGGGTCTGGTGGTTAAATCTTAGTGGAAAAATACGTAGTATGTTATTCTTATTTCTCAGAAATGGATTTCCACAGAGTTCTGCCTGAAAATATCGAATTCTTTTTTTAATGTTAGCCAGAAACACTTTCTGTAGCGCATGGCTCATTTTCCACGATACAGTTTCTTAAAAATCTCTCCTCATTCTTTCGCCACTCTCTCACACTAGCTTCATTTACATTGAATTTTCTCCATGCTATGCAATTTCCATTTACTTTTGCGAACTGAATAACTTCTAGCTTAGACTTAGCCGTGTACGATTTTCGTGTTTTTTCTTTTATTTATTCCATGGCCTTACAATAATAAATATAATTAGTTACTAATTAAATGCCTTTGATACCGTGTACAAAATTGGTTTATTTCCTAGTTCATTAGTCCATAGAAAGGTACAGTAATAAATTTTGCAACTTTAACTGCAAAATAATGAATCTTAAATCGCTTTATAATGAAAAACAGTACAATTTTGAAATGTGAGTTATCACTTCATTTTTCACAGAAAAGAAATTTTTGCAATTTGTGTTATATGTAAATTTATTACAGTGAAGAAACTTTTGAAATGCGTGTTATCTAGTAGGTGTGTGTTATTTACCAGAAAATATGGTA
>WURS02000016.1:3782408-3795035 GCA_011762765.2 Rhinocypha anisoptera | reverse complement strand
GTTTAGGCGCATAAATCCGAGTTTGGCACCGATTAATTACTGTAGATGAAACTTGGATACAAATTTATACACCCGAAACAAAAATACAGTCCAAACAGTGGACTGCACAGGGGGAACTGGCTCCAAAAAAAGCAAACTGTTTTTTTTGGCTGGGAAGGTTTTGGCGACTGTTTTTTGGGATAGTCATGGAGTTATTTTAATCGATTATCTTCAAAAAGGTAAAACCATAACAGGAGCATACAACGCATCATTACTTGACAAGCTGAAGGCAGAACTTGCGGAAAAACGGCCACATTAGTAGAAAAAGAAAATCCTGTTTCACCAAGACAACGCACCGTCTCAAACCTCAGCGGTTGCTATGGTGAAAATCCACGAATTACGGTTTGAACTGCTTGACCATCTGCATTGCTCACCAGATCTAGCCCCAAGCGACTTCTTTTTGTTCCGTCATCTAAAAATTGCGCTCAGAGAACAGAGATTTTCATCAAATGGAGAGGCAATCACCTTCGTGAACAATTATTTTGCAGAGAAAAACGGAGATTACTTTTTGGACGGGTTACAAAGATGGGAGCAGTATGTAGAGTTACAAGGAGACCATGTTTAAAAATAAAAAAAATATTCATAAGAAATGTCTTGTATCTTTGTTGGGTCAGAAACTTTTCAGACCACCCTTGTAATTTGGTCATTCTATAAGTGTGGTCTTGGTGTAGGAGCCCCTCCTGAACATATATATGTTGATCATTATCCCATGGTAAATGTAGTTGTGACAAAGAGAATGCGTTGTGTGTTCATCAACTGAATGTAAGTCAAGATTTCATGGTTTTATTTTTTTGAAGGGGTTCATTTCATTTGCTGATAAAACAAGCATTTTCAAGACAAACATCATCATTTTCCTTAGTCATCAATTGATATTCTGGATATGGAATTCAATATTCAAATTGATATTCTGGAATGGATATCAAAATGCCACGTTAATAAAGAGTATAGCTATTGCATGATATGAACATTGTTGCCAAAAGACATTAGACCGTTACTCATGTATTAATTGTTTTTGCCTTTATTCATTTTTCTTCTCTGATTGCTTTAGATTCCCAATTCCAGATGTAGAAGGATTTTATTTTGAGGGAAGTGTTTTCTATGAGATGAAATGATTCACCTTGAACTGAATTCACAGTGCTGACTGGGTTAGCCTGGTG
The DNA here is from genome assembly GCA_011762765.2 of Rhinocypha anisoptera. Lineage (NCBI taxonomy): Eukaryota > Metazoa > Arthropoda > Insecta > Odonata > Chlorocyphidae > Rhinocypha > Rhinocypha anisoptera. The sequence goes on along the minus strand of WURS02000016.1, from coordinate 3,793,839 downwards.
TGTAGTGTGCTTGCCGGCTAACTCAAAAGGTTGTGGGTTTAAGTCCCGCCCAGAGCAACGGTGTTGTGTTTGTCCAAATGGGTTTTTTCTATGACTTGAAGAGGTGCGAAATGACTGTAACCATTGAAGCACCCTATAAATAGAAAATCTACTACTACTACATTCACAGTTTTCCCATTACAAAAGAAAATTCCAAATAAATTCTGAACTTTGAGTTGAAAGTACTGCTTTCCCTTTTCCAATTTTCCTCAATTGATAAATATCACCAGATGAAACCCGAGATAGTTTCCTTATTTTTTTCAACTGGTTGAATTAGTTTGTAAACATGTCCAACGTTCCGCCACTCAGTACCTCCAGCAAATTTTATTTCATCCATTCTACATCTTGAAAGTGCCTCCCTTTCATTTTTATTTCCTTCATGGGGATAAATGGAAGCAAAGTGGGGCTGGTTGGAAGAGTAGTGTGTGTGGGTAACCGTCGTCCATCAGTTTTTGACACACTGAATGCTGTTTGATCAGGGGCCTGGGCAAGGTTGAGGAGCCACCCCCTGACAATCACAACTTTGGCTGTATTTTTCAATGCCTCACAGAATTGTTTTAGCACTTCAACATAGTAATATTGGTTGACTGTGCTACCATGATGAACAAACTTAAGATGGCTAAACCCTTTGATGTCAAAAACACAGAAAACATAAGTCTTCACATTGGATCTCATGTGATTTGCTTTCTTCAATCTTGATGATGAAGCAGCGTTCCACTTGCTCACTTGCTACTTTCTTGGTTTTTTTCCTGTGGCACCATGATTTGTTGTTTATGATGACGCGACAAAAAATCTGTATAATTTTTTATTTTGAATTCCTGGCACACAATGGTTGCTCTCTCATCTTGGAAAGCACATGTAAAGCAAATTTCACCACAACACTAATCACCAATTCATTGGCATCAACTAAGTATGTTCCTGTAATTCTTAGAGTATCTTAATGATGATCAGACATGATCACATCACACACTCTTGAAATGTTTTCATCCATCTGGAAGTCGGGGAGCTTCCCAGGTAGAGTACATCTTTCATCGACAATCCGTCACCACAAGCCCTCCAAAGCATTACGAAAGTTTCCTCCGCTGCTCTCCCTCACAGGAAACATAAGTTGATGTTAATATGCTGCTCTTCCACATTAGCGATTGCAAAGTTGGCAAACATTACAAACAGCACTAGCAAAAATAATTATATTAACTGGATTACACATGTGCTTTCCCCAAGGACTACACTTGTCCAACTGATCCACTAATTATGGCACCTATTGGAAGAAATAAGAACTGGCTCCCTTATGCCCACCAGAATATAATTGTCATTATTTGTGGGTATGTCCTTGCACACATTGTTATTAGTTTGTGAATAAGATGCTTGCCTCACAATAATTTGTGCTGTGTTTTTTCTGAGATTCTTTCTTCTTTGTCCTGGTCAAACCTTTTAGGTTCCATTTTGGTAATCTGACAGTATTTTACTCTCTCGATTTCCTACAACTCTTTTGGGTGTCCATTTTCCGATCCCTGATATTCTACCATCGTTTTTGCCACCAAAGCTTCCAAGTTCTGCTTCTATGATCCTTTTCTTTTTCATCTTGAATTTTGTAGTACACTTTGTCTTGACCAAATTGTGGCAGGCCTCTGCATCTGTTTTTTGGAAGTCTTTGCAACTAATCTTTGTTCTTATTGGTATGAGGTAAGGTAATTAAAGTAATGAAATTAGCATCTTCCTATATCTCTTGGTACCTTCCGTAAGATCCTGTGTGGCTCGCATATTGTAAGGGCGTATTTTTCAAATTGAAGTGTGATGTGATACTTATATACATTGTAAATTCAAACATTGGTCTTTTTATAATTATTTACGTTTTATCTATTGGACATGGTTTTTTTGTATTGTAAATGCATTAACTACTTTCATGCTTCTTTCTTTGAAATTAAATTGAACTGAATACACAACTCTATGGGCCCTATGGTATTTCATTTGGGTCTGGTTACTTTTTCGTCCGTAGCTACACAGCAGAAATAAGTCATCAAACTTCAAGGACCACATAGGGCAATTCTGTGATATACTATTACCCAGTAATGGCAAGTTTGAACGACCAGTTTGCTGGCCTCAGTGGCAGTGGGGTAACATCCTTATGTTCAAGGATGTTACCCCATCATTCCACAGATCACTGGTTCAAAACCCACCTGGATGGATTTTTCATTTTCCACCTAAGGCATGGCTGTATACCTGTTTTATCCTTCGTGCCAAAAAAGTAACACTGTCCATCATAAATGTCCTACTGCTGTGTGTGGTCATTTGACACACAAATAAAATAAAACTCCTATTTCTCTCAAGGATTCAAATAATTATAAAGGATTCTTATTAGGTAATTTCCTGTTATCAGTTAATTGATGTTTATTTCCCATATCGGATGTTCTATCAGTTAAATTTAATGCCTCACTAAAATTTCTTATAACATTACAACATGCACCTACATCTTAAAAGTAAATGCATGCTATGGAAGAGGAAAAGGCTGGAATTGAGTATAAAAGATCATTTAAGATTTTAAAAAAATAAAACATTTGATTGGAACTTCTACCTTTGCTATATCGATTTTTTTAGTTTAAATTCTCTATGACTTTTTTTTAGGCCTTCCATCCTGATTGAAACTTAAAAATTAAAATCCCACAAGAGACATGGTCGTGGCATGCATTTTTTCTATCTGAGGCTGTCTTTTGCATCTGACCAACAGTGAATTTTGGACATGCCTTGGTGCTTGTCTTTTGGATCTATGCTTGATCCTAAATTGTATATAATTATACCTAAGTGGTCTAAAAGTACTGGTGAATTGTGGCTCTTGGTTGATGTGCACCTTCCAACTTCCTTCTTTGACACCCCTATTTCTCAATGTGTCATTTTCAAACCACAGAAATGCTGGTTTAAATATATCATTAAATTTTCGATCTCATGCTTCTTTCCTGTTTTAAACATAATAGGTGGAGTCCTTTCAGTGAGTTGGATCTACATATGGTAGTGATATAATATGACCTGTAATAAGTAACACCCAAAACAAAAGGAAGCCGTATCATGAAACTTTTTAAATACAATAGTTGATAAAGTATATTCATATATGTCGTAATCATTTAAATTTGTACTTTGAAGTAATTTGTCCTCCTCAATACCTTCATTGAAGTGATTTTATCATGGGTAAAAATGAAGTTGAATGATGCCATAGGTATTGTGGTATGTCAGAACACATCTAGTTAATTCTGTTTATTCTTACATTGTCATCCATATAACCTTCAAAACAATATTTACACTTGAGCTTTCTATCAAGTACAGCATTGCATCCCTAACCATCCTCTTCAACTCTGAGTGCTCTGTGTATATGTTGTGAAAATACCATACCATCAGAATTGTGCCTGGTGATGCCGTAGTATAGTAAAATGCATTGTATGCAATAAAATATTCTGTGGAAGAGTATGATCCTCTTGCATTGTTTCATATGGGTTGAATTCCATGTTCGGTAGAAGCCTGTCTAGTTAAAGTTTCTCAGCACGTAAGTTTATCCTTTAAGGTGGTTTCTTCAAAATTCATTTTGAAAGAGATCAGCCTCAGATTTGAAATATGAATAAATTTTGTCATTGAAACATCTTTCTCTGCAAAGTGAAGATATTTTACCATGTAGTCATGGAAATATTGAGAGGTTTAAAGGTACCTTTTTTTTAAATAATTTAAAATTGCGCTCATGGTGGCAAGGGTGCAACATCAATTTTCTTGATATTGACAAAAGAATGTTTACATGGCAACAAAGGACATCACTGTCAAAAATAAAAGAAAACTAATTTAATAATAAATAAATAAATTAATTTTATTTCAATCAACTTATCCGTGTGTTATTGATGTATAATGAAAAACAATTATTAGTATTTTTGTAAATTAAATTTTTTGAAAATGTAGCAACATCATACAACCTATACAAAATTATAAAAATTACTATCTAATTACCTACATAGTCTTTTCTTTATCTCCTTTGTTGTGAATAGTTGTTTCTAATTTTCATAAGAATATCCTGTTGCAGTTAATATTTTTATCATATATGCTAGATAGACCATTCTTCATTATACCAAAAGATGTTATTTGATTACCTATTAATTTTAATATTTAAAAAAAAATTTTTGCTTCTGAGGCAAATGATGTTGAACCATTAAATAAATGATCAGTGCATAGAAACTGATTAACTAATTTCCTTAAAATAAAAACATCATAGGATGCTTCATGACGATTAGTAATCTGTGCACTATTTTTTTTAAAGCTTCTGCTAATTTTGATAAATTATACATCCCTACATTAACTTTCTGAAAATTGTTTTTTAAATAATTAACTCAGGAAAATCGTAAACAATTGCATTGAATTTATTAGTCAAATGATACTTCTTGGTTTCTCTAATTAAGTAAAATGTATTAAATGTCGAAGAAAATGCTCTCAGGATTCCCACTGGATCAATTAGTCCATACTGGCCGATGTTTCGACTCGAAACGTCGGCCATTATGGACCAATTGATCTGGTGGGAATCCCGAGAACATTTCTTTATTTGATTCGCCGTGAAAGCACAATATTACATTAAATGTTGCATTGTCAAAAAATTACTGTTTCATTGAAAAATTCTGTATTAATAAATATCCTCTGTTTCTAACTAACAACTGTAAATTGACATTTAAATTCATCTTCTTTCACAAGCACAAGTACTGCTATTCTGCATGGGTCAATCGAAATACTTTTTTTTAGTTGCAATAAATTTATATCATTCATACATTAACAGAATGTACAGCACTGTAAAGAATCAACTCATTTATAATTGATGAAATAGATTTTTTTTAAATGTTTGTGGTTCACTATGGCTTGTGTAGTAACTACCTTAAACCTTCCCTCTCATCCCCCACATTTATCACACTTTTGACTTAATTTAAGGGATGCTTTTCAAATAAAACTCTTTGAATTTGCAGTAATTTACTTATCAATGTAAATAATTGTTAGAAAATAAATTTTGAATGGTGACATATACAGGATCAGAGGAAATCTTACTGAAGTTAATTATTTATTAGTTGCACTTTACCTGGAATATCTGAGGATCAATGTTTCCAGGTTATTTAATAAGGTAATTATTTTGCATGTTATATGAACAAAAATAAGTAATCCTTATGACCAAAATAAGAAAATCTATGAAGGCATTGGTAACCAAAGATTGATTAACTGGATGTGTCAAACATCTGCCAGCTTCTTATTAGATCCTGACACTGCATCTGTTATTCTTTTATAAAATATTTCCAGTCATATGCATGGCAAGTAAAATGCAAATGATTTAAGATGATCATTAGAAGCCCTACTTCTAGCCACTAACCAGGATTGTTTCTACTAGGATGTGTTTGCATGTGTTATTCTGTGTTAAGTACTGCATTTTCTGTTAAAATAAAATATATTCTATTGCCTTATAATCAAAAGCTTTTGAGTTTTATTGAATTACACTTTACTTTATAAATAGCTGTTATTTACATAAGGTTATAGAGTGGAGTATTTACTCAAGAGAAAAACGAGGTGCATACAAGTTATAAGGCCTCCGATTTATTCTAACTAATTATTCACCGTATAAACAATGAAACTTCTGTTACTTCTTGATGTAATTTCCCTGCAGGCGTACACATTTTTCCCAACATCGACACCATGATTTTATGGCCGCGGTGAAGGCTTCTTTAGGAGTTTATTTTGACCACTGGAAAATGGCTGTGACGCTGTCGGTGTGCAAGGCCGAGATATTTTGGTTTGTTGTCACATGATGTTCTGCCTTCTTTAAACTGTTGCACCCATGAACGCACTTTAGTCACATCCATGACTCCATCACTACATGTCTTCTTCAACTGGTGATGAATTTCAATCGGTGTCACACCACGAATGATTACTCGCTGGTCATGTTACGAAAACATTGCCATTTTAGGTATCGAAAACAGATCTCATTCTCACGGATTCCGCTAGAGGTTCTGGCTGTCGTACAGTGCTGCCATCTCTGTCACACATTGACAAAGAGTGCCTGCTCATTTTAAAACAAACCGCATATTTCTGTTTCCAGTCTGGAGAAAAAAAATTGGAGCATTACAACTTTAATGCACCTCGTATACCATCAGTCAGGAGGCTACTGTCTCACTTTGTAAGTGCAAGAATTGCTCCAACAGGCACTTTTTCATCATCCTAGTGATGTTTTTCATGTGCTGAGGAAGGATATTACAGATGTTACTGAGTGCTAAGTCACACCTTGTCACAAAAAAGAGTTCAAACTGAAACAGCCTTTTGTTATTCAGGAGTAGAAAAAGATTATGAATGAAAAGAATGATTAATATTCAGAGAAGGTAACCATATGTATTAATAAAGTAAGAAAAGGAAAATAATTTCTAATTTAAAATTAGTTATATAAAACTTTATATAATTGGGTGATTTCTCTTAAAAGAATATGCAAACATAAAATGGGTTCCAATCAACTATGCATCAGATCTAGTGGGCAAAAATGCAAGAGAAACAACAGAGTAAATTGGGAGTAAAATTTTGCTTTATATATGTATGTAAAAGACAATTTTTTTATTTGAATTTGATACAAGACACACAAAACTACGGGTCAACCAAATTCTTTTGCAAAATATTTCTAATGCATTAGAACTATCTATAAAATTATAAATTGGTCCTTGCTGTTAACAGTAGTGTGTAAAACATATTTCTAAAATAGTTAAACATTTAAGGAGTAAGTAGATTATATTTACACTATACAGCATTTAAATGTCTATAGATTCCAGATGAATTAAAATACTGCCGGATGGTATGAGTAACCTGATGTTGATGCTGAGACTTTAGGGCTTATTTTGGCTTGGGCACTCATGTAGCAGACAAAGGTACTTTTTTGCCAGTAGTAGAGTGAGGTATGCCGACCGGGTTAGCCTGGTGGGTAGCGTACTCGCCGGCTAACCCAAAGGTCGCAGGTTCTAATCCCGCTCAGGGCATGGGTTTTGTGTTTGTCCAGATGGATTTTTCTATGTATTGAAGAGGTGTGAAATGACCATAGCCGTCGAAGCACCCTATAAATAAAAATACTACTACTACTAGAGTGAGGTATTCTTCTAGCACAGTTAATGAGTAAAATTCAGGTGCCCCCTCAGGCCATCACATGGTGGAATTCAATAATGACACAAACTCTTAATTTAACAACTATGTTTTTGTGACAGTATATGAGTTAGTACTCTTTGTATCTGCATCAGTTACACCTTTTGACCACCCCATGGCCATTTTTCATGGGAAGTAAGCAACATTTTATTTGCAATCCATAATTGTTTCACAGGATTTGGATTTTATTTTTCTAATTGTTTAATTTTGGGAGTTATTCACTCGTTTATTCAACCATGGGTTCATCTCAAGAGACACCCAATGGTAAATTCCAGTGGTAAGCATACAGGTGCTGATTTAGTTTCCCTCTTGTCATATTTATTCAGAAGGGTCAGTTTTTTTAAGACAGTTCATTTATTCACAATTTACCTTTAGTGATTCCTTACATTTTAGTTATTGTCGTAGATGTAAAATTATATTTGATAACAATAGTGGTTTGTGCTTTAGTGCTGGCAACACACCCTTATGTTCACAACATCTTGAAATGCATTCTCTATGGAATGTGAATTCTAACAATATTTTCCGAAGAAAGTAAATATATCTGTTACACTAGAACTGGGATGAAGGTGTTTGTGAGGGCACACTCCTCTGTTGCTACAAATTCATTCTACATTTGGAAACCACCACTCCAGTCCCCATCCTGTTGTACCATGTGATTCACAGTCTGGCACAGGAATGTTTTGTGGCAACAGCGCAAAGAGAATAAGACTAGAGATGGTATACTTTTCTCAATCTTCTTTCCTACCAGCTGGGGTATGGAGGCAGAGGGTGAAGTGTATTGCATAGCATTGATGGACACCTTAATGATTGTTATAAGCTGCCAGCAGTGTGTAAACTATTAAGCTTAGTATTTTTAAATATCATTTTAGGGGCTGGATGTAAAATTTTCCTTGTATCCTGGCTCTAGTTGAAGATTTGGGTTTTCAATTGGATGAGTGCAACTGGTGTGTTGAGAGCTGGCTCCTACATTCTTTTTAGGGTTTAAAATGCTAAAGTGAAGTATCAGGTATGTGATGTGGTGGAATTTTATTGTAATGAATATAGAAATGGACACTTTTCCACAAAATAGTCCTTATTACTACCCAGGTTTCAATGTTACTACATCATTTTCTTGCCTGGTGTTGATGTAGTAACAATGAAACCTGGGTAGTTTTAAAGATTATTTTGTGGAAAATTGCACATTTCTTTAGTCATTATCTAGAATGAAAGAAATCTCCTTTAAATATAGCACCGCTGGCTCCAACTCCTGACCCACAAGATTCCTGCTCAGTCAGTCAATTTTTCCCTTTCTTCTTCCCCATCTTCTTTCACCATCTCTCTCTTCCAATTTTAAATGCAACCAAGTCTACACACTCAACAAAGTCTGGAAGGTGGTAATTTGAAAGGAGGAGTGGAGTAACCAGTGAAGAAAACTAAAGTGTTGGCAGGAAGAAAAGTTTGTTAACTATGTTTACAAGTAAAGGCAAAGGCATAATTGTCTGGTGAAGGCTATTGAAAGGAATCCTATGAGGGAAGAGCCAAGGGTGGCATATGAAACAAACTAGTGATGGAGCACCTTAAAGTTAAAAATTGTTACAAAAAGTAAGTTTAAAGAGATTGGCCAGAGGAGTGATAGCTTGATCCTGCTACAAACCAATCTTAGAATTGATAATGTAAGATAGTGATGATTCTAATTGTCAGCCAGGGAAATTTATGTAATTCATTTGTACCTTTCCTGCAGTGAAACTCTTTGGCAGATTAAAAAGGCTCCAATAATTTATAGTAATAAATAATATTGTCAATCTGTTCTACCTCTGCTAGAACAAACTATGAGTAGATATATGTTTATAGACTTATTGGAATATTTGTGAAGAAATCAAATTTGGGATCGGCTTGATGCATTTCATTTCATTAGTATTTGAGCTTGTTCTGATTTTTTAATAATCTTTTCCTTTATTTCATGAATAAGTTTTGTAATACACCAATAATATTTGTGTGAGAAATTGATTGTAGAGAATGTCTTGATGTGTAAATATGAAAGGTTAAATGCTTGCATGCACATCCAGCTGTGTTAAAGGAATGAATTAATAATATTTTCTGATTCTTTTATTGTATCCAACACTATCCATCTCTTTGAGTTTTGTGATTTCTGATTCTCTGGTGATTTAATAGGTTTTGTGTCCATATTTAATTTTTCGAGAGATGTCTATGGTTGTATCTATCAATCTTTTCATGTTTGATCGTTGGAATCTTTTAGGTCATAGTTAACTCTTCATTGTGTATTCAGATCTAAGGTAGTTATTCAAGGCAGGTAAGTATTGCCTGCCTTGAAATTAGACATCCATTTTATCACAACTCTGATTGATTGTCGGATGAATTGTGCAGATTGTGTCCATTATTTTGGAAAGTTTTAGAATGATTTTCTTTGTATAGTCATTAAAAATTGTTTAAGTGGAGGAAAGTCCTAAACCAAACAGGCAGTAATTGCAGATTGGCTTTTAAATCCGACCAGAATTATAATGAAAAATTGCCTTAGACCAGGTGAATATGACTGAAGTACAAAAATGTCGCTACACCAAGCCCAAAATAAAAGGGCAATAGATATGCTTTATCTTGTTTCTTATTTTGTTTTGTTGTTTTTTGTCATTCTTTGATTTAATTGCATGAAGTATTGGAATGTGATGTCTGACTGGCATCTCCCCTCTTTGCTCTTTCAGGATCGAGAGGCTGGTGGTGGTGGTGCTGGTGGGGGAGGGCGTGGCGGGCGCGGTGGCCGGGGCAGTAGGAACTAAGGTGACGAGGACGGAGAGCATCGGCTTCATCTTCTGCTGATGTTGCATTGCCAGGGGATACAAGAAACTTTCTCTCTTTACACCTTTTTTAATCACCCCTTGTCTGTCCCCATATAGTTCACATATATGCATAAATATATTTTTTCGTTTCTCTTCTCTTTAGTGGCTGCATATACATATATATATATAAATACATATGAATATATATCATGTTAAGGAAAAAAGAGAGTACATTGTGACTATAATATATACACACACACGTGTGTTGCAATGGGCATCACACACACACAAACACACACCCTCTTCTCACTTGTCATGCAGTGCACACTCTCGTCGTCCATTCTGAATGTCTTCTAGTACGTCTCATGAAGGCACTATGATAATTTTTTTTCAATGAGAACTATGAAGAGCTTGTAAGGTAAGAGGATATGTGCTGATCTTAATTCCCATGGTGCAAGTATTGTCATCGCCAGTGATGGTATTATAGTCATGCCCTCGAATGTGGTGGGTCCCGAGAAACTATCAAGCAAGTGATGATCAGTGGCAAGGATTGAAGGATTACGAGTTTGCCACCACTCTTTGAATATCCAGATTCCCCATCTCCTCCCCCTGGATGAGGACCCCCTCCCACCCTTCCCCCCACCCTTTCCGCCCCCCTCTGCTCCACAGTCTACTACTGCTCCTCCCGTGGGATTCCCTGCTGGCATCTCTCTCCTACACACTGACTGATGGAATGTGGTAATATTTCTCTTGGGCTAATCTCTCTCGTGGATCTCCTCAAAGTGGTTGTGATTATTCTGGAGTGTGATACTTCCCAAAGACCTGTGGCTATCCAGTCATGCCAGGCCACACAAACACACAATGCTCATCTTTCCTTTGTTCCATGGAATTAGTGTGAATAACGGATGATTTTGAACAGAGCCAAAATTAGTATTTTATGTTCCTGAGCGTGTTCAACATTGCAGTGTGAGAAACCGGAGGACCACTTCATTTGCCTTTTGATCATTTTTCCAGACATTTACCTGCGTGAGAAAATTTTATTTTCCTTTTCCCTGAAATGAATTGTGATGGAAGACTTTTTCCTAAGATAAATTATGATCCTGCCTGATCTTGAAAAGAAAAAACATTTCATGATAAAAAGTCCACGTGAACTTGGACACTGGTGGTTTTCTTTATTTTTTATTTTTTTTTCGAGTGTCGTGCAGTCGGGAAGGCACAAGCGTTCAGGATGTGGCTTGGTGATGGAGTGTCTTTCTTGCACCTGCCTTAGGAGGGGGGGGTCAGTGGATTGAGGCCTTTGAAGTGAACCACTGCCGGAGAGCCGCCGCCCTCGGCTACGCATCACAAAGAAGAACCAGTCGCCATTGTCTCCCCCTCCCTGCCCGTCAGTCCCCTCCCCCCCCCCCCCCCCCCCCCCCCCCCGCGCCCCTTCCCCCCCCGCCCCG
>WURS02000016.1:3742942-3765895 GCA_011762765.2 Rhinocypha anisoptera | reverse complement strand
TACGATGTGCGACTCACCTATCGTCTTCAGGGATCCAGGAATCCAAGATCATGGGTTCCTGAATCCCTGAAGACGATGGGTGAGTCTCACATCGAAACGTTGGAGCGGAACACGGAGGACCTGATCTGGTGTGAGACCCGAGAGCTTTTCACCCAGATTATTCGCCGGGAAAACACCAGATCATACAAGAAACATCAAATGTTTGCCTCAGATATCTTTTAAACGAATTAGCCACGTGATATTCGCACTCCACCGATTGTCACTGCCGCGTAGAATGAAAAACCTTGAAATAATGGTTCAGATATTACGTATCAAAACCGACAGAAGCGAAACGAAACGGGGAGTGAACTTCTCATGCATTGAAAAACGTCATGAGTCTCTTATAAACTGTACAAAATGGCAAATTTTTGATAAAAGTCTGATCACCTTTAACATTTATCAAACCATAGACTGACTTCAGCAACCGCAATTGAATCTTATAACACCACCAGTACATTTCTTTGTAACACCATACATTTAACTTTCCTATCGCCAACCTGAAATAATCACGTGATTATAGTAAGATAGTCTATCTGTGTAGTTCTTGAAATACGATCACTCCTTCCTTATTTTTTGAAGGAGAGACTGATCATGAACCATTTAGTTTTCTCCTCAACTTCACAAGGATTGCAAAGATATTGAAGGTTTTCGAAATTTTGTAAATATTTTTCAAACACCACGTTGCTGTATGTAGTTCGGTTCTTGATCTTCTTTATATAGTTTTAAATGTTAGAAGAAACACAATAGGAAATTTCAAATAAGATAAATATGTACATACATAACATTTTTATAATGATTTATAATTTACACTAATATGGTAACGAATATCTCTGTAATTGCTTTTCTTTTTGTCGTCACAAGCCTCAAAAAGTTTTTTTCGAGAGATTTTCATAATTCGAGATTCCATTAATTCGAATCAATGCAAAACTATACTCCACATATGTGTAGTATTCACAAGCATATACCTCTCGTAACCAAATTCGAATTCTACCACCATTCACTGGATTTTCTAGATGAATCTACCAGAATTTCTGTAATTGATCCTATAAAAATATGATATACTAAAGAAAAAGGTAAGAAAGAAACGTCCAAGCAAAGTATCCTGGCAATGTAATTAAGGCTGTAATGATTTTATCACTACGGAATTACCAGTTCGCTGTATCTTCTCTTTGTTAATGACACAGATCGGAATCCGTACGGAAAATGATCAATACAAATATTTTAAGAATACAAAGACATACGCACAAGTAAAACGGTAGAAAGTAATACGAAAACTAAAATAATAGTTCTCTGTCCTAAATGATTCAATTAAAAAAACATTTGGATTTACTTGAGAGCTTTTCCCAAAAGTATTGAAGGTTTTCGAAATTCTGTAAATATTCAACTTGGTATAGTCATTGTTTCGATTTTCAGGGTTCATGAACTCTGATTATTTCATGCTCAGTCCCATGAAAAACATGCGTAAAACCTGAAATCGAGTGAACCGAATTAATTAAGAAAAGTACACGGGTGTGCAAATGCAATGCATTTAAGATGTTTTGACTGAATTACCTAAAATTCTGGTCACTTGGGTATTCTATGGAAGAATGTTATCGAATATCGCTCATCGACATACAAGGGCCTAATAACCAGTGTACGTATGTCGATGAGCGGTAAATGTTAAAATAGCTAAATGTTAAGCTGCTCCTAAGCTGCTAAATGTTTCAAAATAGCATCACTATTATGTGACGGTTCCTAGTCGACTTCCAAACGATACGTTAGATTTATCTGAAAACATTAGCATCTCCGCGTTTTCTAATCAAGAATTGAATTAATTATGCAAGGTAACACTTTTACATTTATTCTCTAAATATTTTATAACCTATGTAAATACTGTTTTTTACTTTTGTTTCAATAAACCAATCAAAGTGTGCGTGATAAACGTAAGAGTATTTAGTTTTAATGTGAAGGATTACTTTAAAATGAAATTGTATAAAGTTATTCTTAGCTAAAATAATAATTTATGCGAAAAATTTCTACTGCATTATTCTATCTCAGAGGAAAAAGTACAACCCTGTGAATAACATTAGCTCTTGTCACACATGTCAACCAACTGCAAAAATATTGTTTTGCTAAGCATTGAAATGCATATTCCATGATGAAAACCGATTTTATTTTTTATTTCTTCGAGATTTTACAGCATGAAAAAAGAGATGATTACCATAATCAGTGAAAATTAATTTACTGTGGTGAATATTTGTTACGAAAGGAATAGTAAATTATTTTAAGCTTCTTTCTACTAAAAAAAATATTGCTGTCTCATGAATCGTGTCCAATCCTTCTGAATGTGAAAATTATTGGTATTTAATTATTCAGGGAGTGGTGCAAATATGCTAGTGCCTGCTCCAGCTCGACTTCAAAAGCCTGAGTTGATTATGATTTAATAATAGTCATAATAATTTTAATATTTTGTCTTTCTCTTTAATTTATTGAACGTTATGGTCTCTCTAATCCCAACAGTGGCTCGTCACCAGGTTCCAGCTAAATTATCATGGTGTGCTCTAAGTTCACAATAGAGTTAAACCAAAACCAATTAATGAAACCTTGTTGTGTGGGAGCACACAATGTGACAGTGATTTTTTATTACAGCACTTTTTTGATATTTCTGATATTTGGTATCTTTGATGGTATTTCTGTTAACTCAAGTCAAGGGTGTATATAAGATTAAGGTGTTCCTTGTGAATCGCCTACTCAGAAATACCGCCTGGTTTAATGCGCATGGACGTATTTTCTTCATAATGCAAATAGATCTACATTCTTAATGACAAAAAGCCTACTTTTCTAAAAATTTCCAATAATTCTTCTACAAAAAGTATTTCTGCTGCCCAAGTAATTAATAAGTAGGCGTAGATGTGTAGCAAAATTCGAACAGCGGACTATGTATATGGATGAGTAAAATGCATTTATATATAGGGTTGGCTCCTCAAACGGAAAATCAGAATGGTAACAAACTTTAAATCAATTTTTAAATAAGCGCCATGCTTAAATTCATGAATTCCTTCTCCCTTGGCCATTTATCTTTAAAGCTGAATGGTAACTTCTCACAATTGTCGTAATACGGCAAAACAAGTAGCATCATAAGTTGCCGGAAAAAAATCTTAGACATCACTTGAATATTTAAATCTTTCAATAGGTAAAGCCAGAAGGAATATTTTATTGAAAACTGTTTTCAAAGGAAGAAGAATATTAGGTAAGGAAGGCAGGGGAAGGAGAGAATTAGGATTTAGGTGGAATTATGAAGTGATAAAGAGGAATTTATGTAGTGGTGGGAAGAGTGATTTATCGTGACTTTTTAGAGTCCTAAAAACCCTACATTTAACTGTTAAATAAACAACCGCCAACAATGATCCTTTCGGCATAGCGGTAAGTACTGATTATTCATATCACTCCCTTCAGAGAAAATCCGTATTAGTTGATTCAGTGAACTTTCACCGATTACCGTGACTCTTGGTGATTGGAACAACCTAGTGATGCAAGTTCATGCATTTGAATTTCTTTGGCTGGTTTTTGTTTGAAGTATTCCGCTGAGAAGAGAAAGGAATGATTTTAACTAAGTTGCTTACGATAATACGCTCGAAATCGTTGAAAAAAAATATCGCTGCACTGTGTCGGAATTGTTTGATTGCACGACATTTTAAGAAGGATAAAGGTATATAACTTCATTTATTATTAATACTCCATGTGTTTATTCATTTTGAAGCCTTTTTTGAAACACAGCTAATAACTTATGTTCCAACTACACATATAAGTGGATTATTTTCTTCGGACACCCCACACGCTAGGTGGAGATATGTATCTTGCATCCTATAAAAATTAAACCGTCTAGTTATCAAGTTGACTGTTGACAGACCTATTCCCAACATTACTTCTGCAATCTTCCAATCAAGCATCTTTCTGATGACGAATGTTTGGTTAAACGAATGAAATGACATTAAATTGTCTCGAAGATGACACCGATTGAACTAGGGGGTCCATCAGAAAAGAAATTGAAGTCCTGAAAAGCAATGGTATTTGCTTTCGCACACACCATCTATTGACACTTTTAACTGATATCGTTAACTAGTTGTGGACGTGTCAAAGCGTGCCCTGGACGCTTTGACGTGCCCTGGCGCTTAGAATATGGTTAAGTCGGATGGAACATGAAGAAAAATTAAAATAAATATGAACAATAATTGACAGGAATTTTTTCCTCTACTCGGCGAAAGTTAATCTACCCTTAACTCCGTACGCACAAACGTACGACAAGTTAACGGCCGACGTCCAACGAACGACGTAACTTTCTCTGGTGGCAGGTTGCTCCCATTTTCTATTTTGCCAATTCGGCTACCGAAGCACACTTTTCGCGTAGTCACGCTCGCATTACACATTTATATACAGTACTGAGAATGCCAACGCCTTGGCCAGAACTGCAAATCTTGGACAATTATAAAGGATGAGTGCAAGGTATTTCATCCGTCATGTCGAGAGTTGCAGTACCTGCGGAATAACCTGTCTTTCGCCTTAAATGGTTCATACCAAAGGCTTACCTTTCATAACCGCTCTTACTTTTATAATATCTATGTTGTTTTGAACCTAAAATATATATCATTTCATTAACTTGGAACTCACCAACACTATGAATGAAACGCAATTATTCACTGACTTTGGAGAATCAATTTTTAAGGCGTATACTCTGCCTCAGTTTATTCACCCCCCCCTCCACAATAATGACTCAGTTCCTTTCTAAAGACATTCTGTTACGTTAAGAAGTTGACGCATAAAGTTTTAGAAAAGAATTTGTCTTTTGTCGCAGGAGCTTGAGAAAAGAAACAGAATTTAATGCACTTCCGCAAAAACCTAATTACTTTAACATTTATTACTTCTTTATTCTTGCTTCAGGAAAATCAATTCATATATTATAAATTTTTTAAATTTTACCTAATATTTTCTTTCCCTATTCACCACCTACATCCATTATGCTCTTGACCAAGTTAGGCCCCATTTATCATTTTTTCGATTACTTTCCATGAAATATTACTAGCTCTAGTCGCTTGATAAGCTCAACTGAAAATTTATTAAAAGAGGAGTACTACATACATGGTGGAAGATTTAGTTTGTACTGTTTGAATAAAATTTCATTACGTTATCAAAACGGGTGACGAAATTACTGGCTTCTAATAACTTTTTCGCTAGTATCTTACCTCATGCTTTGATTATATATCTGGTAATAATATGGAGATGTAAATTTATAAAAAGTTGGTGAGGACAAACCCAAACACCAAAATAAATACCAAAATTTTATTATTCTTTCATTGATTTTCGATGTCTGAGACATCTTCATACTTTAAACTTACACCGAAATTGACACTAAATTCGCAAGATGCTGTCAGATTGCAACCACCCCTAATTGTGGATGAAAATCCAGATATAACGATATCTTGCTTGAATTTATTTCTTTGTCGAATTCTTTTGAATGGTATATTATCATTATTCCAATGTTATTATTTTGTAAACATGGTTTTCCAAAGATGTATCTGCTAATTCTTCGTTACAGATAGCTAATAATATTTTCCTAATACCAAGGGGAGCGCGCAAACGTTTTAATATAAAGCCAAAATATAATCTTTAGGGTAACCTTCGAATGTATTCACATTTTCTGGGGGCAGTTATCTAAATAGTCAAAGGCAGTGAATGACTGATTTCCGGTAAGAGGAATTCCAGATTCTGAAGTCAATACATCTTCGAATAACACAGAATAAAAGAAACACGTAAAGTGAAACTGTAAACAATAAGAGAAATGTTAGGGAATACTAGAAGAACATCAATTGTAAACGGATAATAATTGCCAATTCGCTCAATTGCTTCATATAAAGTCCACAAAGATGCAAATCACGGCTTGGAAACCGTACCACATCAAGGGGAGATTGAGAGTGGGTCACGTGGTACAGAATACCATTACTTTATTAAACCCCGTCCCTCTACATACTTATGAAAGGCTATCACACCATCGACTTCACTTCGTGGCCAGAAGTTCTATCACAGTGATCGGGAAAAGGGAGCGTAAGAAGTGCTTTGACAAGTGACTTTTCATATGGTCAACTTTTTATCTTCCAAGCAATTGTTCTACTTATGCCACATGCTCGGCGTCAATACAGAATGACGCAGCGAATTGTGGAAGAAAAATATTTTTTTGGCGTACTGCCACTCCCCTGATTCCACTTACTCTCTAAAGCATTTCCCTTGCGGTTGGTAATGGTTATTTCAAGAACGCATCGTAACCACTATCCCTGCATTTATATTAAAACTTCGTGCTCGAGAGGGAAGGAGGATGATGCCAAGCAAGTTTGGCCATTTTCTTGGATAATACGATAGGCCTGAAACCATTGGTTTTCTTGGGATTCGACAGAAATACGTATAGTCCGTGAGAAACGTGAACCCACTATAATCATACGGATGACAAAGCCATTTAGTTTTTTGTTGGACCTCAAATAATTCACGATACATAATCTAAGATGTCATTATTCACGACATATAACCCTAAATAATTCATTTAAAATTATATTTCAACTCCGGGATTAAAAATCATTTGTGCTCATCCGAATTATTTCTCATTATCTTCCTGTAGAAATGCCGTTCAATTATCACGTTTTAAATTCCAACCTTGCGAAAAGCTACTGAAAAATACCAACGACAATATAACTGGGAAGAAAACAAAAGTTTTATTATTTGATAAGAGATGTTGCCCCTTGCATAAGCATATTCCTAATAAGCTTTTAGCGTAATTTAATTTAAATAATTCATCACTAACTCTTTACTCATAATTTTCCACCAATCTGAAAGCGAAAAAATACTTTAAACAAGGTAACCCAATGTAAGCTAGTTTCATCCATCTAATGTTTTATCTTGGGGGCAAGTGAGATTCGGAGAAGTTTCGAAGGGAGTGTGGAGAAGGAGAGAAAAGCTACAGTAGATAGAAAGGAAAACAAATTAACCAGCGGGTAAGGGATCATGGTAAGTTGTTGATCGAAGACAGGAAAAACAGATTATTAGATGTTATTCCTCTCGGAACGAGATTAAAACTTTAGTCACCTTACTCAATGTCACAATTTAAATTAGTAAGTTAAGTGTGGACATCACTTACATATAAAAAGAAGAAACTGAAACAGATTTTGGTATGATGAGGATATATATCAAGGGTTAACGCTTTAGATGATAGAATGTTGGGGAAGCCAGAAAAGGTAAGGAAAAGGACACACGTACTAATGTCATGAAAGAATGCTTAAATTAAGCGAAGCTTAAATAGGAGTATTATTAGTAAAATATTTCAATAAATACAATATTATTTGAATAAGAAGTGCTGTAATTATTGTTTATAAGGTGTTTCGATGGATATAGTCATTTAGCAACTCCTAGAAAAGTCCCAAGCCCAAAAAACCCTGCACAACACCCATGCCGTGGGTGGGACTAGAACCCTTGGTCTTCGAGTTTGCCGGCGAGTACGCTACCACTGGACTAACCTGAGTTACATTAATTTGATACCAAACTTTGGAAGATAGCGATGACTCTTAGCACTAAATAATATCACACTTCAGAATCCTACCTTCAACTGGTAATGCACATGTTAACGAATGATTAGAGAAAATATTTCGACTTACCTATGGAGGATGCCGCTGACTCCATTATGGTTGACAGATTTTCAGGAGTTCGAAACAAATATAGTAGCCTATGAATTATGAACCTAAAAATAACGAAATAATGTAAGCTAAAGTCAGTAATATATATTGTAAAACGATAACGATATCATTACTTTGGGTACTAAAAATATGCGATATTTGTACAAAAACATGTTTTCTATTTGAATGAAAATGGCATACCTGGATTCATTTTAGATACTACATCACAGAGGGCCAGAAAGGGCTGTCCTTTTTGAAGTTATCGAAGAAAAAACACTAGTTTTGAACGTTAATTATCTATCGCGAACAGCTAATTCCTTATCAAATTAAGCATCAAAGGATTAACTGCATCAAAGGAACATTTATATTTACTCCAACCCCTTCAACCTCATCTTCCCTCGTTTAAACAATCGATGACGAAATAAGACAAACTCATACTGCGCAATTTATTTAATTTGTATTTTAAAAGGTGTTGTTTCAATAAAAGGTTCTTCAGACCGGGAGGAAGGGTAAACAAATATGGGAATGGAAAGGTAGAAGGAAATGTATGCTCAGAAAAGCCACTAAAAATGTTTCACCTAGTGAAACTGTTGTCTTAATTTGTATGTCTCGTATAATGTCGAATTAGTTACTCGTATTACGGTGCACATTTACTCTCTACTTGAGAAATATATAGATAAAACTGGACACAGAACATTCATTATCATTTTGATCCTCACTTACTCGTTGACTTTTTTTTACGTTTACTTGTACCCCAAGATACAACTTATTGATGAAATCGCTGTAATTTCAACTAGCTTATTCTAAAGATCATATATTATAAGATGGATTTTAAATTTCCAGATAAATAAAATGACTTCAAACTGACCAACGTGAATAAAATTTACATTATCTAAATACATTCTTACTCAAGTCTGAATAAATGACGAAGTAATGAATGAATTTTAATGAGGTGAAATTTTTTATATCTTTGTGTTGTACAAGCCAATCAGAGTTATATATTTCACGTATTTAGTTAAGTCAATAGTTTCTCTGAGTATTTGTGCATTATTACTTATTGTGTATTTCGCTGATATATCAGAAAATTTTCCAAATAAATACATTGGTACTTTTTGAAGTTGTTGAGCATGGCAGCTTCTTATCTTATATTCAAATAGGAGAAAAGGAGCTTTCAAATTTAAAGAATTCAAATTACCATCTAATGCATGTTTTTTCATACTTAAATGGTCTGCTGTAGATATGCAATTGTATTCGATTTTTATAAATAAGATTACTGCTGCCAATATTAATTAATAAGAAGTAATATACGAACACCTCTACAGCACAGAAAGTATAAAAAGGAGACTAATGAGCCAAAAAACACTTAAGAACCTTATTATCAGATTTGGGATTTATGAATTGATCAATTAAGACATGGGAAAGATTTTGAAATATTTGTAATTGAAGGAAATATAAACTTATCTGTAAGTTTTGTTCATATTCATTGCAGGTGATGTTTAATGATATGTTATTGAGAAATAAATTATTTTGACCTTTGGTGGCCACGCATCAAAGAAGATACATACAATAAAATATTGATGAATCCAAAATTATAAATAAAGGTGCGTTGTTAACTAACAATAATATTCGAATTATTAATGGATTAATCAACCACCAATTAGAGTAACTTGTGCAAAATCCTATTAATACATGATTATTTCTTATGTTGGAAGTAGGTATGCTGTTTAATACACATCTGGTTGAAGTCCTTACAACACCTGCATAACCCTAACCTTCAAATAGCTTCCAATTCCACATAAGAAGAGATATTATTATTAAGGTTACAATGCAATTTGGCAATCAGCCAGGTGGAAAGGTACAGTTAATGTTAATCAAGAAATAAAAAGTTACCAAAGAAATAAAACATAAACCTGATAATTGTAAATGGTACACAAAAGGAAAAAGTAATTTACCCCATGTTTTGGCCATTCTTTTTTAAAACTAGTTTACAGTGAAGGGTTCAAAATTGTTGTATGAATATCTTGATTTATTATCTCTTATTAACAATAACCCATATTATTTATCTTAAAGCCTTTCTGAGAACTTCTTTTTAACAATTTAAAACCTATTTCTACTATGTACCATTAAAATTATATCTCAGGAAAAAAGTTCTATACAGTGAGAATATAAGAAATGTTGAGTAAGGCCTGGAAATTTCTAAACTGACTTTTGGACACGAATCAGTACTTTGAATTAAAATCATGAAATAACTCCCAAGCACTGCATACAAACAAATAATGTGCATTGCAAATCTAATGTATCCCAAATACATTTAATTTTCAAAAGAGCATAAACAATTTTAGTCATCATTTTGGACAAAATTTTATAGTTTTAAATGTCAAAAATGGTAATTTTTCAATCTGCTACTTGTATAAATTAACGCCTAAAGAGTTGAAAAACATTGTAATGTTAAAGAAACAAATCTTCCAGGATTTCCTCAATGTGTGATTATTATATTTGATGACAGTTTCGCCATCATTGCAGATAACATCTTCAGGTCATAAGTATTATGACCTGAATACGAATGATGGCAAAACTTTCATTAAATATAATCACACACTGTGGAAATCCTGGAAGATTTGTTTCTTCAATCGCACTCTGTGGAAGCCTTCTGCTTACTGTTAAGTAATGTTATTTGGTTTATTATGCTTACTTTAACTTAGCCCCTTCTACCCATGTAGCTAGCTATAATTGAGCTCAAATATTCTTTGCAGACAAGTTTTTTTTTTTATAATCCACGATTAATAGGTATTTGACAAATGCTAAATTTTACTGTAATTTGTCTGATGAAATCCAGTCTTCCTTTGCCTCTACTTTCTGTAGCAAACAGCTATATCATCATCATACTTATCAAAACTGAAAAAATTAAAATGTTTTAGAAGCAATTTTTTCTCGTTGATAGTGGCATTGTACAATTTTTATTTAACATAATTCTTATTGATGAACTTTTGAAATGAAAACACAGAAAAACAATAACAAATTTAATGTATTTGTATAAAAAAACAAATTTGTAAAATGTTATAAAAAGTTATTGCAAGTGAGTAATCATATGAATAAAATTTGTACATATTCATGGGAAAAATATATATAGTATATTGCATGTGGCTTGGAAAATGTATTTACTTTTTTGACATACTGGGAAAAATTGAGCTTAAGCTTTGAACACGGTGGGAAATTTCACTGTCATAATACAATCACTTTGAACGCCTCATGTCCTCGGCCTAAATCTCGACATGTAAAAGTCACAGTCGGGACAGTATATTGCAGGAGGGGCGACAATTTTCTTACGGCATAAATGACATGGGTTGCCAGATACACTGGTCACATTCGTCCTATTTACACTTTCTTCCACACCTGGGAGCGGCGAAGAAATATGCCTGGGAGGGCCGGCGACGGGGCCCGACATTGGCATGGGAGGCGACCTGTAAGGGGGCAGGGAATGCCTTTCTGTTTCTTTCTGAGGTCCGTAATGCCTCTGTCCGTTCCACGATGGCTCATTTTGCACTGGCCACGGAGCACGAGAGTAAAGGTCCCTATCCTGCGTGGGAGTCACGTTACCCCTCCACTGGCCCTGCTGGGGGAGCCCGGAAACGTCCCTGAACACGGGTGAGCACATGGTCCTGTTACGCACCATCATTCCGGGAGACGGTGGGGTGGCCGTCATGTATTCGGGATGGTCGTGATCTCCGACGTGAGGGACGGACATGTTTTGGTGCGACTGGTGGCTCTGCACGTGGGAGGGGTTAGAAAGCGGCTGGCTTGGTGCCTGGGGACCCCACGAACCTCCTCCTACAACAGAGGATTCCATGGGGGGAGGAGGGTGGGAAGCGTGGCCGTTCGTCGGCGTGGAGGAATTCTGCCTCATCTGCAGGTCGAGGGCCGAACGGAGGACGCGCTCGAGAATGGGGTTCGGGACGTAACAGTCGGCTTCCTCGTCCTCGGCCGTTGCCACGAGCACCACCCTATCACAGAAAGTGACGCTCTTCTTTGTCCTGGGGGGTCGCTTCTGCACATCACCGTCTGCGTTTTGCCCAGAACCATCGACGGAACAATTCGGGTCCGTTTTACCCACTGTATCATCACGGGTGTGGAGTATGGAGGGGGCATGGGGCTTAGTCACGACAACACTGCTATTTCCCGTCGTCACCATGGGTTCCAACGTCCTGGCGTTCACCCAAGCGTTTTGTGTGTCGGCATGTGGCACCCTGCCACTCGGAACGCCATCAGGTTCATCACAGTCACCGACGCCCTCTTGCACTGATCCACCAGGTACTTTCTCGGGTTGAGTGACCCTCATCGACTCGAAGCAGGACGCTAAATCTCGAACGGATCTCATTTGTTGACTGCTGACTGTCGCCACACTTTGTTTCATCCACGGGGCACCACCGGGGACTGGACTCGGTCCGTTGGTGGCATTGGAGCCGTAGTCGGTCTGAACGGGGTTGCTTTGCACCATTTGGGAGGGAGGAACTTCTTTCTTAAAGTCATAGTTATTGCTCATGGCAGGAATGTTTGAAACAGGTTGGCACCCTGACGCCGAGAAAGGTGAAAACCTGTTCGTTCCTTGGGAACTGTGAGGCAGTTGGGCATGATGAGGCTGTAAATATGAATGGGACACGGGCGATTGGGAGACTGGTTTGTTGGAGGAGACTTCACCACTACTGACGACACTACTCCTTTCCATTCGGGTGCCCAAGATTTGCTCCCTCTTCCGTTTGATTTGATCAAGGAAGGAGCTGCCTCCGGAACTCTTGACCTCATCCTCATTGAGGGATGAGGCTAGGTCGATTGGTGGCGGTGGCAGGGGAAACTCCTCCACTTCACCCGTCGACGGCGAAACAGGGGGGCTTGGGTAAGGAGGGAGTTCGTCATCATCTTCCGTACAGCCTAATGTATTCATGTTTTGTTTGCTTGACTGCCTGCCATCCATCAAACTAACTTTCCTCACGTTGCGGCTCCTGCACGGACCGTCAACTTCATCGTACACTGCGGTCTGGCTGTTAGAGAGCATTTGGTGTGGTGATGGGGACATGATCTGATGGGAGGGTTGATGCATTTGCTGGGTGGACTGTACGGGAACTTGATGCTGGAGAGAGACAGGTGGGAGGCCAGAGTTGATGGTTTGCGGAGAGTTCCTCGTCGAATCAGTCCCGTTCGTGCAGGGATTGAGTGGCACCCTGACATCCTGGAAAGTGGTGAGGGGCTTGGTGCAGAGCCGGGAAGTGGTGCGAGGCGGGGGCGGAGGGGGAACGCGGCCCATGCTCCCGTGGAAGCTTCTCCTCGTCGGCCGGCTCCTTTCCGAGTCAGTGCCTTGGCCCCCATTGTACTCCAGATGCCCCTCGGACAAGTAGCCACTGCTTCTGGACGTGACGTCCGAAACATTCAACAAAGACACTGCACTGTCCATCCCACCTCCCATGCTGGTCCCCGCACCATTGCTGGACCAACCTCCATGCAAATCAGGCATGCTCCCATTTCTCCGTCTCGTGGGACCCCCAAGGAGCTTCCTCCTTATCCTGTGTTGTTTCTTCGACTTTGTGCTCTCCAACCCCGGATCACCAGGAACTTCCACGACCACCGGAATCCCTGGTGGTCCCTTCCTTTCCTCGCTCCTGGCCCTCTTCTCCCTCGATCCAGATCTCAGGCGCTGGGCTTCCACCGTGGCACTCCTTGTTGGGCTCACCACTGCCTTTCTCCTTGGTAGAGTTGCATACATGCGAACGGAAGCATCTTCTTCTCCGGATGCCGGCCCCCTGGATCGAGGTCTTCTCGTGCCCCCATTGCTGCGAGCATGATAAGTACTCTCGGCAGGATTGTTGGTCTGGGTGTTGTCTGCCCAGTTCCTGTTCGCCCCTTCATCAGCTCCCACCATCGCACCCTTCGTCATAGCGGGCGTGGAGGGTGCACTGACAGCGGCCAACCTTCGATGTAGGCTGCGGGCCCTCATTATGCACGCGCTGTGCTTCATCCGCGCCACAGTCAGCATGTGCGGGTTGTTATACGGTGCATCCATGGCGGCCCTTGCCTTGGACGCTGCCGAGCGGCAGAGGGCGAGGGCCGTTTCGAGCCCTTCTCCACAGCCTTGTGGACCGGCTCCTTCCTCCGCCCTGCGAGACCCCTCCAGAAGGCGATCGGCCTCAAGGCAGAGGCGTTCACAGTCATCGGGAGATGCTGCAGACAGCTGTTGAGAGTTTGCAGCAGAGCCGGAGAGGATGGAGTTGCCAGCTGAATGAGGAGGCCCCATCATCTTCGACTCCCAACCGCAGGAGAGGGATGTGTTGCCAACCCAAGCATTTCTGACACCTCCTCCGTTAGGATGAGTCCCCTCGGGTATCTGTGCCAACTGTGGAAAAGGAGAAATGCAACAAAATAAATGTAACGCATCTCAAACAACGAAGGTGGCTAGTGAACTCAAGACTGTACACATAAAGCGGTTTGTGCATTTAATTTTCAACTCTAGTTTCTAACATGAATGCAAAAGAGTCTATGTTTATTTCAAATGTGTACCACAATGTTAGAGAATGTTATGAAAGGTATACCTCTTGCACTTGTAGGAACATGCTAAATATTCAAACACTTTATAAACAATTTAGTTTATCTTCATAAATATACGGTTACCTGGCTTGGTAAAATTCTGCTAATTTATGATTTTGTGACCGGCTTCCAAGTGATTTCACATTACCAAAACCAGTAAATGCTCAAAAAATTTAACAGAACGACATGGTACACTCCAGCCATGTAAACATTCTAGTTTTCAATCCAAACAAAAAATTATCATGTTGATTATGATTTCAAAATCTCTCTCACGTTTTCATAAATTGAACAAGAATTACCTTGTTATGTCCTAGGATCTTTTACACCAATGACATTACTAAATTCTTATTGATGATACAGAAGTACATATGATATCTGAATTTTACTATGTATCAAAAATTTTGTTAAGCATTGAGTAAAACTTGATATTTATGCATTTTAGTGAATTTCTGTAATAACTCTTCATAAAAATAAGTTGTTATCAAGCGTTTCAATCATATATTTAATTATTTGTACCAAAATACAAAAATCCATAATTCACTAAGTACTTTCCCTTACTTCAACTGATATATTTTCCATGTTGTAATGAATTACAGGTGTCATTGTCATAGGTACTGGTTTGTTACAACAGCTCCAGCTACTATTTCATTTGCTAAACTCACCATGCCTTCACAGATTTAACTATAATTCATTACCTATTTCGCATAAACAAGCTGAGCTCTACAGTACTATTTAAGGGGTGAATATAAAGTAGTCCATTCCTGTTTCAACCTTGTAATGCCTGGATGGTCATTAAACAAGTGATGACGACTGTTCCTCAGCAAGGGGAGATTATGCTCACCCAGGACAATTTTCCTTTTCAGAAGACTTTTTCAAGTAATTGATTCCTCAGATGGCTAAGAAATAAGATACTGCTTTTGCCTTCTGTCAGTCTCTATTTCAAATTACTCTATTTCAAATTAAAGTACAATCTGTTATATTTTATAGAAAAGGGCGAGTTTTTGTTGATGACAAAAGAAAGGTAAAATTGGATGTTCAAATCTGAGTAGTTTGGAATTGAATTAAATATTCTTTGAGAACTAGGAAAATAGAACAAGCATCTTGAAAGAAAAATATGCCTATTGTGAATAATGATGGAATTTTTCAAAAATAAGACTTTTTTTCAAATTGTTGTTCATTTCTATGCTTCTACCCAAATATTTAGATGCTCTGGGTGTAATGAACTTTCCCTTGGAGCAATTTATGATAAATTTTGCATTATAAGTTTCATACAATTTTTTATTTCCATATTTTTAAAAATTCGTCCAAGTGTGGAATTATTAAAAGGTGGCTGATTCCTCATTAATACACTCTCTTCTCCTGAACATCCCACATTTTTGTCGGTAACATCCGCTTAGTACTAGTGTACAATTCCTATTTTATGTTATAATATCTTTTTAAAAATTGCCTAAAACATCCAGTATCGAACAGTGGACTCTCATCTCTTTAGATATTTGTAATTTAGAAAATCCTGATTCACCAACTCCAACTGTCTTGTTCTCTCACTTTGTCTTCAACAGAAGATTTGAAACTTATTAGCCATACTGATATCCAAAAAAAAGGAAGAACAATGTAATTTTCCACAGGCTTCATTATGTGCAGAAAGCATTTCACCATGATATGTTATGAAGAAAGAAAGCTAAACCTTTTAAGTCAACGATTTTATATTTACAGGACTGGTTTCATATACCAGCCTACATTTTAAGGAGAAGATGAGGTGTCCACTGTTCAAGGAAATAGGTCATTTAAATAAAAAAACGTGGACTTAAGGAGTTTTGTTGTCTCTCTTTACCATGAAGTTCCATAAAGTTCAATCTAATACCCCTGAATTCATAATACGTTATCATCAAATACAATTTGAGTGGGAAGAGACTCACATTTATGCACAGAATCAGCAAGTGCTGAGTGGTTCTGTATGTATATGTTCACCTCTACTCTTAAACTATGCCTCGCAATGACTTATGATGGTGAAGTGCTTCATAAGGACGATAAAGGCTATAGAAAAGTACACCGTTTTTCCATTGTTATGGATACAAACAACTTCCACAAAATGAAAGCTGAAAACATGACATTCAGAGCTATATCAAGGTGTACTCGACGCATATGACTTTCAAGGGAGCCAATACTTGGTTGGAAATACAATGATAATGGGTAGTGTTCATTTCATATCATTCCATCATTCTACAAGGTGCAGCATTATAACTTCCTTTTTTGGTAAAAGGTTGTTTACAGCTCATACTTATGCTCACTACCATAATGAAAAACCCTATCCATAAAGGTTAATTAGAATTGAATGAATAAAACTTCTGTAAAAACATGACATAATTCTTCAAAAAGATATTACCAGAAAAAGGGTTCAGATTCTCCTGAGCCACAGACCATTCAAACCAAGAGTTTTTTAAAATAAAGAAAAGTCACATTAGGGTTTCCTATACACTGAGAATTAGGAATATGACAATTCTACTTTTGATTTCAGTCGACTCATAAATGAAGGAATTCTCTGACCTTTCATTCCTATTCTAAAGATCTTCAAACAAACCCCTTATATTAATCCCAGTTACCTCCAAATTCAGATATGCTAAAAAATGAAGAAGTGTCAGAACTTCTGGGCATGTGAATTAATTGCATTTAGGATAACACATTGATTTAAGAAGTAGAAAAGATTTGCTATTCACCTCTAAATAATTATTTATAAATATACTTTCAGAAATATCCACACCTAGAATACAAAAATTTCTCTTGCATTCAACAAATTAAACAACTGCAACATACGCTCTTCCCAAACCCATTCTTCATTTCTTTATTTTCCAAGTGATTCTTACTCTAAATGTACTAGAGTGAAAATCATTTTATGCATCTTAAGTGAATATATGATTAAGTGAAAAATGAAAATTATAATTTCCCAATTGCATAATAAAAAATATCAGTGATACAGTTGGTCTT
This sequence comes from Rhinocypha anisoptera, assembly GCA_011762765.2. NCBI lineage: Eukaryota > Metazoa > Arthropoda > Insecta > Odonata > Chlorocyphidae > Rhinocypha > Rhinocypha anisoptera. Next base: position 3,748,610 of record WURS02000016.1, on the reverse strand, counting down.
TTTATTTGTCTATGTGTCTCCTGTTTTTTCAAAACCCTAATTTGGTTCATTCATTTTCTTCGATGAAAGAAACATGTACTTACAATCTGATAAGGTAAGACACCTTTCAAGATACTAAAACATCATCAGGTACATACATCATATAGTACAGTGAAATGAGTTGCTTCTGATCAAATTCTGTGGATGATTTCATGTGCTCACTTCTTTCATAAAATAAAATGAATCAAGTCAGAAATGTGAAGTTTATTCTATTCTGGGTTTTACTAAGCAAAATGCTTCATTACCTGGAGATTGTGCCTCAGATTTTGCTGAAGAGGCAGACTGTCAGTTGATGACAATGAATATGAATCATATCCTTGGTCACAAGGTCCACTACTTGAACTTGACAGTTCTCCAGGCCGTAGGCTTGTGGGGCTTTTTGGTATTCCTGAATTTCCCATGGAAATTCCAGGTAACCTGAAAGATAAATAGATTATTACAGGTGTGTAAAAAAATTAAAATCTACAGTTAAAAGACATATAAATAAGAAGCGTCAAACCTATTACAAATATTGATGGTCATAATTAAAATTATTTAAATTATGACAACAGTAGAAAAAATCTCATGTGGTCCACCATTTATATGAAAGTGACTCATGATTTTTTCTTAATATCCATAATGATGAACAAATATATATATATGCTTTACTATATAAATATATGTTTAAATCTATTTATACCACATAAAACTCTCTCAAAGGATTATGTTCACAAGAGATTCAAAGCTTTATTATACTTTCCCCAGGTAATATTGCCAATGGAAGCATTAAAAATAATTGGCACTTAGGAGTGATAAAAAAATATAAAATTTTTTACTTTTATTCCATATAACACTCCTCAGCATTTCAAAACTATCCTGGCTACACAAGGAATACTGAATTACGGGTGTTTCCATAAAAGCCAAAGAAAAATGCAAAAGAATAATATATAAGCTGTCTCACCAAACATGGAGTCATATGCAATTTTTCTTTACCACCAAAATGTTCACTTGCTACCCTTAATCATCATCATAATTGAACATTTGTATAATTCATCAATAATAATGACTTTAATTCATTTATAATTTAATTTTAGAATGAAGAAGTATCTTTTGTTGGGATCAATTTTTCTCATGAACAACAAGAGTCGTCTGTTTTGTCTGGAGAGTTTTTTTGCCAACTACAACTGTGACTGTGTGCAAGGCTAACAAAAAGAACTAAACTTAAAAACAACACAGGGAAAGAAACTTCAAACAACAAATAACTTCATATCTGAGCATATATGAACTATTAACGATACTGTATTATTTTCAAAACTCTAATAAGCATCTGCATTTATATAAAAAATCAGAATGAGTCTATTCTGCAACTAACCATAAAAATATGAATTTACTGCTAATCTAGATTTAATGCTGCTTAGATTGTGATCTGATTGGAGACAACCGCAAAACGAAAGTCACAACCATAATGATTCACTCTCTTAATTTAATAATGTCGAAATGATAGCACTCTTCCACTGGTTCAAATATTTATCTCCTCGACTGGTTTCACCCCATAACATCAGCATTAATTCTTCCCTTAACTTGTTGTGGGTGCTTCAATTTTGTATCTGTATAGTGCATAAACTCTCTTCCAACTTTAAAAAATTGTATTTCTGAATACTTGAAATCTTTAAAAAAAAAAGAAAAAACAAATAGGTTTGCTGAGGTGGACACATCTGAAGTTGTGTGCCAGAGTTTAAGATTGGGAGGATAAATCGCCATTCAGCCAAAGGGAACCGGACCATCTCCCTAAGTATTTATAAGATACTGATAATCCGACTACTGAAGTAGGCTCGAAAAGTCAAATGGGTAGTACTAACCTCTGCATCCCACCGGGCAGATAAGAGTACGGGTTTTCGATGGACGTGGAAGAGGACGACGAGGCACTGTTCCTGTCGCCGCTCCAGTTGCCGGAATCCCTCCTACCCGGATTGTTCAGGTGATCGGGCACCACGGGGTCCATGACGGGGTACCCAAGGTCCCTCCACCCGCCGTCGCCCACCATCCCCACGTCCCATTTGGCCCTCATCTCCCCGTTGGGCCCCTGCTGCTGCAGGGGGGACGACGGGGGAACGCCGACCGCCCTAGCCGCCTGCTGTGCCTTCTGGGCGTGCGGGTCCGGCCCCGGCGTCATCACCCTCCTGGGGTCCATCCCCTGGTCGCCCACGCACCCATTCAGGTTCCCGTAGTTCCTCTCGGGGCCCGGCGTCATGGACCTCCTGTGCATCGGCGGCGACGTCGGATTGCCCCCGGTCATCCCCACGGCGTCGCAGGCCGCGTTCCTTATGGGCGTCGCCGCGGGATCGGCGTAGAGGAGGAGCAGCGGCTGGAATCGCCCGCGGCGGCACTTGTCCACCACCTGCTCCCACCTGGGGCCCACCTCCCGCACGGACGCGTCGTCCACGTATATCCACGCCCGCAGGCGCGAGTGGAAGAAGAAGGTGGAATAGTGGCGGCCGTAGTAGGCCACCAGACCCACGAGGTTGTGGGTGGCGCCGGCCGCCCAGCGGGCGTCCACCACCGCGTGGAAGAGGTCGCGGGCCCGGAGGGTCGTGCCCACCGCCGAGAGGACGGCGGAGATGGCCTCGGGCGGGGGCCGCTCCGAGTCCCACACTATCCCCACGGATATGACGTCCGGGGTGCTGGTGAGGGCCCTCCTGGGGGACACGCAGGCGCCGCATCCGCCGGGGCAGTCCCGCAGCTCGCCGACGCTGGCCGTGAGGCGGAGGAGTCGCCCGAACGAGCGGTTCTCGATCTCCGACGCAGTCCGCCTGAACGTCGAGGTGAGGGCGGAGCCGGACACGTAGTGCACCATCTGCCGGGCGGGAGAGAAAACGATTAGCGCGAACGCACAAACTGCAAGGCGAACGCACGCACGCCCTCGTGGGTCGCCCGCTTTCGCAATGGCGGCGAATGCGGAGGTGTTTGCGCGTGCCAAATAAGGAAACTCGTCCCTTGTTGCGTCTGTGTGTGTGTGTTTGCGTCTGTGTGCACTAATACATATTCACGCAGAGAAGAAGATCCCGGACCGGGGTTGCAAGCAGTTCTTGCTCCAGGTGCGAGGAGGAGAGTGATGCCCGTGGGTCCATTCATGATTGTGCCGAAGAAGGTTAGCTGCCTGTCCCGATTTGCACCGGTTCCTTGCAGAATTACGCACTATAGTTGCGCACTAAAATCACGCACGCCTGGTACGTGACCTACCTTTTCAAATATTTGTCACGGCAGCGATCACTGTCACCACGTTCTACTTTATAGAGACTAAATGCGTTGTGTAACAGTCGAGGGCCACCCTCGGCTGAGATCGTCAAAAATGATCGAGGCATGATGCGATTGAAAGAAATGGGTGCACATTGAAATTTATTGAGAAAAAGGAATAACGTCTCCGTATTTTTCCACTAAGATTTTTAATCTGGCACGACTGGTTTCGACGCTACGGAGTCATCTTCAGGTACCCGAAGAGATGGGTACCTGAAGATGACGCCGTAGCGTTGAAACTAGTCGTTCCAGATTAAAAATCTTAGTGGAAAAATACGCAGTACGTTATTCCTTTTTCTCAGAAATGGATTTCCACATAGTTATGCCTGAAAATATAGAATATATTGAAATTTATTCTTTACTACAGCATCTTAATGTTGATTTAATTGATAATAGTCCACTTTTTAACAGCTCCGCAAACTTTTTTTTTTAACTCCCTCCCTCGAGAATATTTCAATATACGGTACTATATCCCAAAAGTCATTTCCAAAACAAAATGGCGTTGTCAACCCCCGGGAAAATACACACCGAATGTTTATTAAAGAAAAATAATTTTTAATTCTTTCCAGACAGGAGTGGGAAATTGAAACATTCTCACAATGTGCGTACCTCCAAGTAAAATAATTTGGTATAATTGGCCGAATATAATATAAAAGCATAAAAAAATAATAACATTGGTGGACGTTTTAGCATTGAGAATTGAAACTGCTGGCGATCGTATTTTATCGAGGAAAGAAACCAGTTCCTAAGCGGGCCGGTCACAACTATTAACCCGGAAAATTATGCATTCCGCCGCGAGGGATACAGGCTCCGAACGTCATCCAAATGAAAGAGCTGATGGCCATCGAAAGAGCCTTTACCGGGAAAATATGGTCAGGGTAATCCCAACAACTTATAAAACACTTCCTTATTTCAGACATTCATCGGCCAAGTGATTATCGTACGTTCCCCGAACTCGTAAAACATCAAGCGTTTCGATATATGGGCCATGCATCGGGGAGACCACTTCTGAATGGAAACTTTTTATGGCGTCCTATCCCTGCTTTTATAGAGGCCACTGATGACTTCATTATGGTATTTTTTTGCTCGGTGTTAGTATATGGCTCTGGGGGAAGAACAAACTCTTGTACTGCTAATTCATTACATCCACGCCAACGACACTTAGCGAAGAACTGCGTTACCCACACTTTATCACACGTTCACCCAGTTTACATTTAGAAATTAAGCCACTTGCAACGTTGGCACTAGACCTCTCCGAGTATTCAGTCAGATACAAGCTGAACTACCGACCTCTTATTATTTCTGCAGGGAAGGAACTTGGAGGAAATAATTTGGATTTTGATTATCATAAACAAGATTATCAGCCAACCGTTGATCTACTTTTCCGTATGAACATGCCGAGATCAGAGACCCCAAAACCCGTGGCGGAGGAACAAACTATATATTTTATAACCAGATTCCAGAGAAGAATTTTGAAATAAATAGGTTATATTTATATATCTATAAGGTTTGTGACTGGTTTCCTCAAAATCTTTTACCGCATAGAAGAGGGGGAGAGAGGTGGTTGTCGGATGAACTCTGAAGATGGTAGGAAGGAGTGGATGGAAGGGATAACCAGGAGTTGATGGGTTGTTGAATTGAGGGCAGAACGTTGGGTGAGGTGGGTGGTAGGATGAGAATAGGGATTTCAGAGAGAATTAATTACAAAGGGTAGAAAATGTTTGGAGATGAAAATATTTTAGGAACGAGTACGTTCGTTACTTATTCAGTTCGTCAGAAACCAACTTTTCCGGTACGTTACCAGCTATTTTACATTGTTGCAGTTATTTTACATAGTTGCATGGACATCATCAGGCTGGAGGAACCTACTCTCTTCCCTCTCAGACCCCCCTCCCCCACGCCCTCACCCGGCACCCTATCTCGCTTCCACCCCCGCCCGCCCTTATTTACGCTTAATTCTTTGCCTTTGACCCTTTTCGCCCTCGCGGGGTGTGAAGGGTGAAGAAAGGGGTAAATTGTACGGAAAGATGGGGGAGATGGGGTTGGATCGAAGGGGAAGAGGGTGGGAGGGGGAGAAGTTGGAGGCAGGGGGCGGTGGGAGTGAGGAAAACGAGAGGAAATAAAAGTGTTAGTGTGGTGGGAGGGGGTAGAGATACAGACGGAGGATAGTGGGCGGGGGATGCCCGCGAGGAGAGATGGCGAAGGATGGGAGGGAGTGGCGCGGAGGGGTTTAAATCTTCGGTGGAATGCGTGTCGGAGAAACGCCAGAAGAGAGTCCGATGCGTGCGCAAGGGCTAGGATTCTTTCTTGTTTTCCTGAAGGGGAGGGAGGGGGGGAAGAGCAGAGACGGGAGGGG
>WURS02000016.1:3727045-3742842 GCA_011762765.2 Rhinocypha anisoptera | reverse complement strand
GAAAATGGGAAAGAGGACCCTCACTACACCTCCTCAGCACCTCACTACACCTCCACACCACAACAAAACCCAGGAGGTGACGGCGTGCGGGAGGAGGAGGAGTGGGGACGGCGGAGACGGCGGCGGCGCGTATTTCATCTCCGGGCGCCCTCAACGAAGTCGGAGCCGTGATCTTTACGAGTCACCCACACGAGTACCCGGGGAGGGATAAGAGCGCCGGCCCCACCCATATATGACTTCTCTTGCGCACGCCTTTTCCGCGAAGTCCCCAGGGCCGAGCGCACCTCTCTCACTCGGGAGGAAGAGACGAGAGAAGGAGGCCTTATGAAGCAAGGCCTGGCCTCCTTTTTTCAATGAGGGGACAAGAATCAGGTCTATCCCGCTCACAATGGTTGGGAACCATGCTTCACCGCTACGCTTTGGGTGCAAAACCGTAAGTTTAAAAGAGTTAATTTTTCTGGGCATCCTCACAGCCGACGACTTTGCATCCCGGAGGGATTTTCCACAGATGGGGCGATTTAAAAATTAGCTCACAAGCGATCACGCATCCCATTCCCTCATCAATCACCGATACCGCATGAATATACACGCGGCGCAAGGGAAAGTGTCTTTCCGATTGTGCGCGACGTTTCACGCGTCTGATTCATGACCCGTTTTTGCCGCCGACTTTGATCCACGTAGGATATCGAGGAAAATAGGGCGCCCGTTAAAGTCACCGATGCCGTTTCGACTTCATTCGCGCCTGCCTGAGTGAACCGTAAGCATTTTCCTATATACACCTTAGTTCGGAGGGAAATCCAACACTAATACAGATGATGACGAAAGCGCTCACGCGACCAGCGAACAATGAGTTTCTGTGGTAGTACGTGTTTTTTTGTAGACTCGGCCGTTGAAGTCTCCTCCCGAAACGAACGACGTCAGTTTAAAAAAATCCTGGGTACTTTGAATCTTTTCTAAATAACAATTCAAGAGCCATTTCCATCCCACAGGGGCCAAATAATGGAAGCTTGCGGCGAAAATGAGGAGAAAAGTTGGCCCCTATGATGTCTGGCCATAAGACTACAAGGAAGATTATGCAAGAAAGAAAAAGAACTGTTTTTCCCTTCATTAAGAACAATTTGTGGCGACAACTGGCTGAGCTCACCTTGAAAATTCGCGCCAACGGTACATATATATTCCAATATAACATTTGGGTCAGAAGGCGACCGTCTTAGGACAAACCAGCCAGCATAGAGAAGAAAAGCACGGCGGAGGTTGTGGTGGCGGCGTGAAAAACTGGACTGACCGCAGGTTCTCATGGGAGTCGAGTCTAATGAAGGTGCCATTTTCTCACGCTCTGCACTCGTGTTTAGTGTTTCGGAAAAGCTTAAAAGGCCTAGCTTTTAGAACCCATGTGGAGTAAGGGACGCATAAAGAGCTGACGACGACCGAAATAGAACATTAAAATTTTCATTCTAATAAACCCCCCTCCCCACCCATTCCCACTCGTTTGCCCACCGTGATTCAGACCTAAGAGAACAGCGAGCAAAAAAAAACGAGGGGGGGTTGGGGGGGGGCAACGAGTTCAAACAATTAACGCACTATTTGCATCGACGGGGAGACAAGGAAATTGTGAACGAGATAAGGCGCTCTAAACGCGTCCGCTCCGGATCTTATCTCGCCTAATCACTTTTCATGGGAGAGCGATTTCTGCATAAATGGATGGTGTGGGGTAGGAAAAAAAATATCCGTCACACCTGTTGCTCTTTTACGTCCGAGTGTCACTGAGTGAGTCACGTTCTACGCCTTTTCTTGGGAGGATGGTTAGGTTTAAACCTCTTTTCAGATTTGAGAGGGTATTGACTCCAGGTTCCCCGCACGAGAAAAATCATAGGACGTATGCGGATGTGCAAAATGTTGTTCCCCGAAGGATAAAAAGCGAGCACCAAATTAATTTTCTATGGGTCGATCGATTATAAATAATACCAAATGTGTCATAAATAACTCTAAAAATTATCCCCTTAATTTCCGTATTGACCATGGCATTATGAAGCACTATAAAAGCATTATCACAATAACCTATAAAACCCAAACCTGTCTCGATACGAGATCTTTTTATGCTTTCGCGATGGATACTTACGCTTCACAAAGTGCAAACAATAACATTGGAGTGTTTAAAAACACACTTGGTATTAGCATTCTGTAATTGGTGTATGCGGGATCCACGATATTAAATAAAATAATAATAAAACATTTATTGGAGTGAAGGTTTTCGCGGGGTTGGTTTGATGATAATGGTCTTTGTGGGTTTTCGGCGACATGAATCAACACGGTGAAAACCCCCGGAGAATCAACATCATTTTAAAAAAATGCCTTATCAATACATTATTGTTTCAATATCTTTATTGCCACACTTAAATTTTTATTTTAAACCTATCGCATCCGTAAGTGTTTATCCCTAATTAGGATTAATACTTAATTAGGAAAAATACACGAATTGCTTCTTGATTTTTCCGTTCTTCTTTACGACTCGTAGGAAATATTTAATCGTGCAGTGCGTGTAATTTCTAAAATCCTAAATATCCATAGCATAGGGGAAATTTTCTACCGGTGAGAGCTTTTAAAGGGGACAAAAAAAAGGTTTCTGTCAAGAACAATTTTCCTCTCAAACAATCAACTCATGGTTGACGGTTCCTTTCATCAGGATGGGAGGCAAGCCCTCTTCCGCCCGTGTGTGACGTACCCTTTGCCGACCCTTCCGGGGTCGGGATACCTGGATACCTCCCTCCCTTCGACGAGGAAGGGAAAAAGAGAGTAACGCCCCATCCGCTGGTAAATGGGCCCATTCAACACACCATACTGCGAGGACATGTCCTCCCCCCCACATACGCTGCGGTCGCATCTTTCATTCAACCTATACGCTCGTCCCGCGTTCCCGTGCAACAAAGAAATATTTCCAAAGCAAATCTCCATACCATACCATTTGAAACACAGTGAGTGATACCTCGGCTAACGAATACTTCAGCTAACGAAGATATTTTTCGCTGTATTTTGGTATCGGCAGAAGACGAATTTGGATTTTGCAAGCAATCGCTAGGCGCACGCTAACATATACGCAGCCGCGTTTGAAGGTGAATTTTCGAAGCTATTCACTTCAGCCTTTGGTGGATTTTTACCCTTTTATAGTGCGTTTTTCACTATTTTATAACCCTTGTATTTAAATCATGGACATTTATCAGAAAGATTTAAACGCTTTCCCGTAGAGATTCCGCAAAGAATTATCTTCGTTAGCCCGGGTACCAAAGTGCTTTAATTTTCATTTTTTTGCATGAGGTGTGCAACTCACTAAGATGGAATAATATAATGGAAAAATATAACAATAATAACGGTGACGTTGTTTTCGTAAGGCAACCGTTACGACCATGAAGTCGTCTCTTAGATTCATCGTAACCCCTTTTATCATCCGCGAATGGAAATTACATTACGAACGGAGCTCCGTAGCACATCGACTGTTAAACTCCCAATTATCTTCCGATCAAACGACGGAAATCTTCATCCCACGTCGCTGGGTCACGAAGTGGTGCGCCAACTCACGACGCGTCGTGCCGTGGTGAAACGAAATAAAACGGCTCCGTGCGTAGGACTCACCGCGAAAATATTCAAAAGGGAGTAAAGTCACTTCCGCCGCTTTCCAGACGCACGGGGAAGCCTTACTCATTTCCGCCCTAAAAAGGAAGAATCTCCCCCGGCGGAGAAGAAGAGCCTCGGCCACCTAAGAAGACGGAATAAATAAAACTCTCCGGGGATACACTTAATGGAATAAAAAAAGGAAAAAATATCTTCCTTCGTAACCACAAAATCAAAAGCGGCATCCATCCTTCTGCTTGAGTGCCTAAGTCGATAAGCCGAGCGCCAAAGAGCCCAAGCTCAACAGTCAATAAATAATAAGATTATACCCATAAGAAGTCCTCTTTTGGCCCAACAGATTGCAGGGCGTAACTTATTTCCGATTTTACCTTGATATCTAGACAACAATCTATCAATAGTCATGGTCACACCAAGGTATCGTATGACCACGAGCTAAACTGACCACCTTTACCACTTACACCAATAAAAATCAACTGCGTGAATGTGATAATTAAATAAAGATGTTCGTTAATACGGGGTAAAACGAAAATGAATAATTTTAATGATTACACGAAATAATATAAATATATAATTTCATTTAATTGATAGCTCTTTTTCTTTCCCTCCATCCCTGTTGAAAGAAAGATTCGTGTTGCCAGGGACCAAGTGCTTGAAAGGTAAATCTGCGGAAGGCTTTGAAAGAAGTTTCGGATATCTTGTCCTTGAACTTTTACGCCGTCAAAAAGTTGCCGATAACGGTAGACCGAATCTCCCAGACAAGCCTACGAAAGGACTCCGCAGCGGAGTCTGGACTCCCGTAAAAGATCTCCACGACTTGCGGCAGCAAGAGACAACCTAAAGATTTGGCACTTTGTATATTAATTGCCACTTTGGTTTTTTTTATTTCGTAAGATAATAAAATCCCCGGGTTTCAAAGTGCTCCTCATCGATATTTTTGTTTTTTCCTGAGAACCTACGTATCCGGCGTTAGCAGCGTAACGATATCTACGTAATAAAGACACCTAACAACTTTTAAACAAAACATCCATGCTAATAATTCATTATTAGCACGCTCACGTACAGTTTTCAAAATGTTCTTAATTTTCTCTAGAAAACGGCATAAGTATTTAAATAATACAAACCTTGAAGAGCTGAAACACTCCGCCGTCCCACGTGGTTCAGCTTACAGACACTCACACAAGCTGTTAATGATGTGAATATATGTATGACGCTAGGTTATTTATTATGCAGTTTTTGGCAGAACTCATGACACCGATGTTTTGGGAATTCAGCAGAGAAAAGTGAATTTTTTACACATATATTTCAAGTATTATTGTGTACATGTCGCCATTTTCGGCACGTCGAACAAATTCACAAGACAACTCGCACAGTACGTGAAATACAGTACCTTAAAGAAAGTTTAAGCATAGATACGAAAAGTGTAGAAACACGAAGATTTGATTTTCGGTGGCTACCTAACCACCTTCATCAGAAGAAAGGTCATACATGTATTATAGGATGCATTATATTTTCCCCCGGCTGTGGGCAAACTATTTTCTCTTTAGGATCGGTGGTTTTTCCCCCTCATCATCACATATTGTGTTCGTTCCTTTATATGTTACTATCCCTTCCCTTATTTTCTAATATTTGCCGCATGTTTTCTCCATTTGTCGGTTATATCTGTATTGATATATGTGTATGTTTGTATTTGTATACTTCACCGGTAAAAGGACAGAAGCTTTGAAAATTTTTAAATGTGTGAGTATTGCCTATTTTATCTGTTTCTGTTTTTTTTGTTCTGAGGTTTTAATAAATATATATACTCGTATATACACACACACATATATATACATATATATATGTATGTATGCTAAGAAAAGTACGCACAATAATGCTGATTCACGATACATGATGTAACAAACAGGAACTTAAAATAGGAACACACAAAAAAAGAGAAGGGATTACACGGTATATTTCGGTGGCCACCGCCAGCGTTATTAAATGAGAGTTATCATTCTCTCAGTTGATAACAATGGCCACCGAAATATAGTGTAAGCCCTTCTCCTCTTTTATGTGTTCCTATTTTCAGTTCCTGTTATAAATATATCTACTCTAAAGTATACCCCGAGTTTTTCCGAACGTTTTGAAAAGCACTGAAGTGATTCATGAAACACGAAGCTAAAGTAATGAAACATCGTCCGTCAGCCGATCTAGTTACTCGATAACTTTTGCAGCAAACAAAATGAATCCCCACCCCGGGGTTAAATTTCAGCATTGAAATGACGACACCTCGCCATTATCCCATCCCTCCGCCTCCTCCTCCTCCTCTGCCTGCAGTCGGAAACCTTATAAGGGCAACCGCAATCTCGGCCCACCTATTGCGGGTCGCGCAATTATCTATGCCGTAAACGCGACGCCATAAACACACTGCAGCCGGGGCACGAGTTGCGGCGTCAAGAGTGTGCAAGGAACACGCGCGTCGTTATCACAATTCTTCCCGTCGTGAGACGCAGAAACCCGAGGCGCGCGCGCGCCCGCCCGCGGCTTATAATCAATCCCCCTCTCGAGGACACGAGGAATATCGGCTCGCAACATTTCACCCCTTTCCCACCTCCAATCAAATTCGTCGTTAAAAAGTCCAAAGGGAGTCCCAAGGTTAAGTCGGTCTTAAGGTCACAAACGTCATGCTTCACGGGAACGACATGGGGCGGTGGTCGTTTACAAATGTGACTTGCAACGACGCCGGATTGAACTTTTACCCGAGCGTTCGACGGTACCTAGTTATGAACCCTCTCGAGGCAGAATTTTATCCACTTCCACATCCACCACGGGAATTGGACTCAATGTGGATACGTCGCGGAAGAGAATAAGGTCGGCCTACCTATTGAAGCGCGTGGTGAAAATTATTCCGCTATTTCCTAGAATTCTTTTTTCTTGTTGTGTGGTCAACTTTTTCACCAGAAGATCGATTTTTATCACTGCCTAAGTAATTAAGTCTTCCAAGTGGAAATATTTCGGACGCCGTACGAAAAATTCCATTGCTTTTTACTATTAATTAATTAATTAGCAACAATTTAGTAAAATTGCAATTAATCTTTTATTAATGATCCCATTGAAAAAAAATAAAATAAAAACTTGAATGCAGGTTCCACGTACATGAACGTTAACACCATTGAGACGATAAAGTGACTAATGTAGACTAATGAGTGGGGTAAAAATTTGTGATATAGTAATGCTGTTGTTTCCGTAAAGGCGGGGAATGAGATCCACAAGGCTTGGGAGTTTGCTACCAAAACCGTAGGATTACATTTAAACTGTTGTACGTTTACCTCTTGACATCAGCCATAAGATAAATTTGTAACTTTATTACCTTTTCAATTTTGAGATCAAAACCTTTATCGCATTATATTCATGATGATGCTTTCCACATGGAGATAAGAATTATATAATGTGTTTCCTCACGACTCCACATGAAATTTTTAGGGTTTCTTGTGTCCGCAAGTGGGTCATATTTAGTTGGACTTTGTTTCAATCTTCTTTGGAAAATTAATTTCATTTACGAAAAAAAGTGAAGAGTGATGTCCAGAAATAATTTCTAAAATCATAAAATGTGGTTGGAGAAGAAAACGATTCCCATTTCAACTTTAATTATTATATTTAATAAAAATTAATTCCATCCATCAGTCCGACCAATAGAATTCATTTGTACGAAATGAAGAAAGTTGGCTTGCGACACGATATGTTTGTCATCATTTGAATGCGTGCTTGTGGTTTTGGCGTTTAAAAATTAAATGCCCACAACAGTATCATCCGTAGAAGTCATTTGATATAACGTCATTAAGGGTTTAATTCTTGGACGCAACGGGTCACATCAGATCTCAGCCAAGAACCCGGGGATTGGCGTCGGCCGACGCCGAAGGGTCAACTTTTGGCACTTTTTCCCGCACGTGTGCTAGAAAAAGCGACAGTGACATCAGCGGGAGACCGCGCTTCGCGCATGAATGAAGCAAAGACTGTGTACACGTACGTAGTGAGCTGAGCCCCAAAGACGATTCCTCCTCCCCCCATAAGTGGAACGCGGGCATTACACAAGAATTCTAGACATCCAGGCGTTCCACCAAAATTAAGGTTAGTTGTCCCGCCTAAAGGTGTGCTTCGGAAGAAGAAGTGGGAAACCGTTGCCTTCTTCGTACGCCGCGAAGCTGGAGGGAGAGCCTGGGATGGTGAGAGAGAGGGAGAAGGGAGAGAGAGAGAGAGATGGAGAGGTTGCAGGAGAGAGGTCTGTCCCTCCTCCTTCGCCGGGCCGGCAAGAGGCTACGGACCTCTGGCGGCAGGAGCCAGCATCACCAACCTCCAGCAGTCTCCAAGCAACCTCCTCCATCTTATTCTTCGGAACGGCTTCCAGGAGGGACGGCGCGAAAGAGGGGTGCCATGCACACCGCCGCCGTGGCAACGCCGCGCGAGAGGTCACGCTCCCATGCGTAGGGTACGCCGTGGAGAGGCGGCAACGTGGCAAGCACGAGGGCAGCGGCTACGGAGTGAGGGCCATGGCCGAAGGTAGACGTGAGTGTTGGGAGGCCGCGGTGGGAGGCTGGCTGTTAAGGACGAGGGGGAGGGGGGGGGGCTGGAGGAGGGAGCGAAGGGAGATGGGTGTTGTGAAGCAGGAGGAAAGGGAAGAAGGTGGTAGTAAGACGGCAGGATGGAGAGAGGGGAGGGACGGTAGTAAGACGGCAGGGGAGAAAGAGGGGGGGTGGGGAGGAAGGGACCGAGGTTTACTTCAGGTGAGAAGCAGAAAGATTGGCTTGGGGAGGAGGAGGTGGTGGTGGACTCGACCATCTGGGAGAGGAGGAGGCTGGGGGGCTCCCTGGCATGGTGGAGTGGCTTGTTTGGTGACGCGGGAGGCCCCGGCTTTACGAGTAAACCGTAAACTTGAGGCGGTGATACGCTCGAGAGAAAAAAAGAAGCTGCGCGGATTCGATCGAGAAGAGAGGCTTGGGGAGTCTCTCTCTCTCTCGAAGACCGCCAATATGGCGATGCATAATGTTTTACTCCCGATGTTTTCGGCCCTGAATAAAACGTAGGTAAAACGCAAGAAGGATCCACACAAGGGGGGATACAAGCTCCCCAGAGAGAAGATTTTACCATTAAGTATTCTCGTTTCACGCGAAACAACATCGCCATAAAGGCCTACTCCTCATCTATTTACTCACAAAATATTTTTTTTTAAGCCACAAGTGGACTTTTACATTGAACATATTGCAAACAAATATATTAATTTACAAAGATAGCATTAAAATCAAGAAAGGGATAACAAAAATTACAGCATGGACTATCGAATAAGAATAATAGCCGGATAAATCACTGCCCGATTATCGAGCAGAACGTATCTTGAATTCCTAGCGAAACACGAAAGATTCTGTTTTTCACAGCAGACGCAGTTTATCTGGTCCAGCCCTATAGTATCGGCGACTAGATACCCTAGTCGGTTTTCGAAAGGTCAGAAAAATAATGTAGAGAGGGGAAAAAAAATTAAAGACGTGGTTTTCACTGCAACAAAGATTTTGTATTTTACGTGGACTCCCGAATTGAACTTGAAATTTTAAAAAAATCGTAATTCGACGCCGAAAATAGGAACCCGGGCACCGGACACGATCATGATCATATCAGAAAAAAAAAACAATTTAAATGAAATGACAATGATTCAAAACGCTACGGAACTCAAAAGTAAACAAAAGCGCATGGATGTCAGACAAACACGAAGATAACATGGAGGACTCGGCGAGAGAGCGGAAACTAATTTAAAAATTAATAACAACTTAGCTCATGATGACAGTAATCATGGAATGAGTGGGTATGCGCGTTCTTCCCACAAAACGATTAGATTCTATGAGGGCCGACATGCCATCTCGTTTTTTATAGGCAACCTCAAGATTTCAACAACATAAGCGGCTAGAGCACGTAGGCTACTTACCGTTTGTATGGAGTTGCATTATGAAAGAATGTTTTCAGTAATTTGCGGCACTGGATGATTCACTTTTCTAATTTACGTCCTTATTTCATTTTTAAAAAAATCAGTTATAACTGGATCCCCAGGTAAATTCACGGAAAAATAACAGATCAAAATGCCGAGGGGTAATACATTATTTCATTTTACCAGATGCAACAGTCTTGGAAAACGAAAGAACTGACGCCAAAGCGGCTTTTCTCAAGAATTTTTTGGTAAACAATAAAAGTAGGCCCTCATATGACTAGGTGATAAGGTTTCCTTACATTCACAGCGTCATCATTAGTTTTCTTTTCCGAGACTAGGATGACTGCCCTCGTATCCCTTAATACCACGCCTGATTTACTTCTTATCCCTGCGGAATTTAAACCTGAATGCCCGTGGAACCTACTGCCTTCGCCAGAAACGGCAGTGATATCGAGGCAACTGTGATCCTAGAGACTTCACTGCTGTGCCAACAAGAACGGAACCCGTGGGAATACCCTCTAAGAAGCAAGCAAATTTCGAACGGATCCCGAGACGCCTGATGGATTCTCGAAACGGAACTATCCTGAACAGTTGCCCAGTTAAACAAACAAAATTTATTGGTTCAAGAGCTGGCCGGCATTTCCGATACACGTGTCAAGGTTTGCTAAATGTTTCGGATGATGGCTCAATCAGCGCGATACACAGATAGCGTAACTTTCTGACCAGGGGAGATAAGGAGGAAAGGACGAACCAAAATTGCTCCGAAAAATAAACATGGGCGAGGGTGGTGAAAATTCCGTTCCTTACGCGCGCGCGCGCGCTGGTCCCATCTCGAAATCAAGGAATAATACAAAGAGATACCCATCGAAGCCCCCCCCCTATAATTCTCGTCCATCTACCCCGCTTATTACCCCAGCCGTGGACATAAATAATCGTGCTCCTTGTCTAGTCGAACGAAAAATGACGGGGAGATTACCATCTAGGCAGATAACATCCACGGGTATAAAAACATTTGAGCCGAGAAACTCGTAAATGAACCAAGTTCGAAATGTACCACGAATAAATCCATAGGAATGCACGACTGAATTACAATGAGACATTAAAATGCAACGAAGGAGAAATCCAAAATGTGCCTGGCGCAAAATATATGCCAATCCTGTTCGGTCCATTGGGGTACCCATGCCACTAAACCGTAGCCATATTAATCAATACTATCCAGCCCTTGTATTATTGTCCGGTTCAATCATTCGTCAACGTGAAATATTAAGGAGCAATTACTCAACAGCACCCCTTCCTGGATATCACTGGGCTTTCAAAACCAACCGGGCGTGAACTAGGACAAAAAAACATCAAATCCGAGACAAGTGGCTAAATTTAAATTCACTCTCCAAGGATAGTCCTTCAAGCCAGACGCCATTCTAAGATTAAAGAGTGCATCATAACAGCCACGAGGTAGAAGAGGAAAAAGGAAACATTTCAGTTACGAGGAAATGAGAAAATCTTACAGTTTCATTACCGTTGAATATCATTTGCAAACGAAACGCTTCCTGCGTTCTAAGCAAATCCGTAAAAACAAAAAAAAAGATGATGGACGGATCGGCATTTCAAAAACGCATCGGCTATGCATGAATGGTTTCTGTGGAGCGTATTTTTCTTTGGGAAGAAAAAAAAAGGCCGTTCACGAAGTTACTCAATTCCATTTACGGTGGTTTCTTGTCATTAAATTCCCTCCTCTTGAGATGAGTTCATCATTCTCCCATCGCTCGCCTGAAACGATCACGGCTCAGGCAATTGTCCAGGTGTACTTTGTCGAATCCCTCCGATAAGAGTAAAAAATATATACATGCACTACGATACGAAAATACTGAGACTTTTTTTCGACTCAATCACGTGCTGAAATGCTTCGGCCGCTATCGATGGTGCTTCCCCCCCCCCCTCCTCCCCCCGCGCCACGGAATAACATTAAGGACCGAAAACAATACTGAGAAAATTCAACGGAAACTAACGACACTCAAGGTGATGCCATAAAAAACCCTCACGCTAATTGGGAATATATGAAGACGTACTGACCCGGTCTTTTCACCATTGTGTAACTTTTTACCTGGATGATTATTATGGAAATTTCGTCATGTCATGATAACGAGAAGTTATTGGCATGGGAGTCAACCTTCCTCGAAAAATAATGAAGATGATTGATCAGAATTCTCTGTTTTTGTACTCTTGTTCAAGCTAATTTCATCTCAAACAACCGTGGAAACTTTTCATTATTTGTGATATGGAAGTGCTCAACAAAATATAATATATTTTAACAATAATAATGATAATAAACGATATTTTCAAAGGTTACACAATACGCGTTTCGTTTCATCCTACTGACGTTCCCAAAGCTTTATTAATTTCTGTGATTCGTGAGCCCCACTGCGACGCCGAGAAAAGTTTCAATGCAATATTTTAACCTTGATTGTGCAGCAGAACACCACTGGAATTTTCTGCCCCACCCTGCGAGCTCGAACTCGAACTGCGAAATCGAACTCGTACATCTGAAAGGGAAGTCGATCAGCTGACCTCCGAGTCGATCCGATCACCTAATAACTAGGTATCAAGTTGAAACATAATTTTAGAAGCTCTTTCGAACCTTCCTTCCTTCTAGCTTTCCATTCCCATATTCTAACAGTGACCTTATTATTTATTTATTATTTTATTACACATATATGTTCATCATTATGTATGGTTAATTCTATGTATGGGTATATTGTACAAATGTATACATTTAAATATGTACAACATGTGTATGTATATGCATGTGAATGGTGTGTGTGTGAGAATGGTTGTATAATTGTGTGTATCGTTGTTTGTATGGTTGTGTGCATTGCTGTGTGAATGGTTGTGGGTATATAAGTATGTCTGTATGTTTTTTATCTTTTTTATTATTTTTTTAAATTTTATCTTTATAATTTGTGTGCTATATAGCAGGGTATGTTCGTACATATGTATCATTATTATTTTAATATATTATTTTTATTATATCGGTATGTATTTTTGTGTGTTTATTTTTATATATATGTATGTTTCTATAATAATTCACAAAATCATTATTACACTTAGTAGCTATTCAATTAGTAGGTTTTCGTAGGTTTTTCATATTCCCCTTTTTGTGTGGGTGTTTTCCTGCAGTGGGTTTCTTCTTCAGGAATAACAGTCAACTTATTCTTACGTTTTTCCCACGCACTTATACATATCTTTCTACAAGGTTGGTAATCATAGCATTATATCCTGTTCTATTATTTTTTTTTTTTAATATTTCTTAAAATTATTATTTTTTTAATCTTTTACTTTCATGTAACAACATATTGTGACAAGGGGTTTCAGGTGGAAAAAGGGACTATATAATCTCAATCTCGCCCCAATAAAGACATTTTATTATTATTATCGTATTCCCATACTTTTATACCTTTCCCCTGGTCCTAATAGTGCTAACAATACTTGAGACTCGATGAGACTCGAGATAATCTGAACCTCGAAACGATTCACTATTTTTCGACTGATTATTTTCGGTCCCCCTTTGAAATGGATCAGCTACTGATCAACTACACCGAAGAGACCCTCGAAGACAACCGGGTGAACATCAAGCCTAAGCGACTCCCTCATAAGCCGGGATGAAATAAAGACAGCATGCGTGCGGCCTATCGAAAGTAGAGCTGGTCTACGTGAAAAAGGTCTCGTACATCCCAAAAAAATAAGCTTTGTTTTTCGACCCCTGCACCAATTAAACAGGCATCTTTTACGCTAAAATTTGCACACAAGGCATCAGGAAATATATATATATGTATATGAGAAAATACGCCTGAGGCAGTTAAATATTATTTGAGCTAGGAATTGGGAAAACAGGATAAATTTGGCAACACAGTTGCTCTTGACACTATGCTAGGAGGTAAGAGTAGGAGGTAAAAGTAGGTATATATATATATATATATATACCTACTTTTGCTCATAAACTACACCAATTCTCTTCATTTATCATGATAAAATAGTTTCTCAGACAAATAAACATTACCAACAACATGTTCCTTACCATTATATCGACTGGGACACAATCATATTTCATATATACCATACACAAGTCAAATATACGACGTGTTGATTATCGGTTATTGTACCCACTCTTCAATTACATTTCAACACATTTTGGACCATAGATCACGCCAGGGGAAATAAATGAAAAGTAGGTCTTACAAATCATTAAAAATCCAGTGAAATTCTCACGGCCCCACGATGATTTTATCACGAAGGAGATCGGGCCAATAAACAAAATTCTGTACATATTCCTCGATTGATTGTAACTGGAAATAAATTCACTTCGAAAGGACGATTGCTAATCTGACCAGCTGAAACGGTAGGCACTGTAGTACAGTGTTGAGCAGGAGGTGTGGGCAGCAAAAGACTATCGACTAGAGATGGGTGATTTCAAAGAATGAATCGATTCGATCAAATCGATTCGAATCGTATTGTGTGAATCGATTTCGTATTGTGTGAATCGATTCTAATCGGAATCGCAACTGAATCGAAATCGTATCAAAATCGAAATCTCAACTGAATCGGAATCGTAACTGTATCGGAATCGCAACTGAATCGGAATCGGATCCGAGTCGAAATCGTAATTGACTGAATTGGAATCGTAACTGAATCAGAATCGTAATTGAATCGGAACTGAATCGAATCGGAAAGGAAAAGAATCGAATTAGAATCGCGTCAGAATAATCAATTCAAAATAAACTGGAATCGTATTAAAATAATCGATTTCCGAGTGAATCAAATCGGAATTGGCCATCTCTACTCTCGACCCCTTCGACGGGTATTCTCCAAAACAAAAAAACGAGTGCCACCCGGCGTCCGAGACGTCGGAGATGAACACGCGAACGCGTGTGTTACCACGACAACCGAACCGGAAGAAACTTTTTCCACCGCACGCGCACGACCATCCCGCGCGGACGAAAAAGCGAGCAGGATCCCATTGCGTGCTCGAGCCGTGTTCCAAAAGAGCGTCTCTCACGGATTCGTATACCATTACCATTATTAAATCCCCCCCCCCCCCCCACTCGCGCCCCGAATCAAAATAGACCACGATTACACCTCTCCGGGCAAAAAAAAGAAACAAACAAAAAAATACGCATAACAACAGGCATCATGGAAATGAGAGATCCCCTAGACGATATCCATCTCCCGGGCGCACGCAAAAATCGTTTGGATGCGCGCCCCACGCGTCCAGATGCCACGCGTGATACCGACGTCCCCCCGACTTAGGGGATCACGACCGACGCCGCCACCACAAGCGCGTGACGCGAAGTATAAAAAAGAGAGGGGTGGCACAGTGAGCCGGAATAGTCAAAATGCCGAGCGTAGCAAAAAAAAAAGTTGTTCAAATACTTATACTTTTGCTTGTACTCCTGAATATATATGAATCTCGTATATATCTTATATACGAATATCTTATATATGCTAATAGTAATCAAAACATGTTGAAAGTATATTATGAGAAAAATACAAATTTTGAAATAATTCATACTCTCACAATTACGACTTTTAATCTCCATCATAAACAAATGGTAAAAAGAATCATTTACTTTAAAATGATCTGACTTTTATGAGGTAAAAAGTGGGATAGTGGAAATTTCACCCGGAAAAAGGATTTTTATTACCATATTTGCGAACGTGAAATTCAGCAGCAGCCACCTGCAGCCGATGAAATGGTGCCGTGGTTACAACCATGAAAAATAATTATAATTTCATTGGTATTAAACAAATAATGCTGCCTGCTCATAAAACATCCTACTGAGCCATATAATTATATCCACAAAATATTTCCAAATCGGATATCTTTTCTCACAAATATTTTGACGGTTTTTCTAAAAATGTTCAAATGTTTTTTTTTGTTTATCGATCCAACGGTTATTTTTCAACACATTTTACCGTCCCGTTAATTTTGCTACACCCTGTATTTGTAACTTTAAAATAAAATCTATTTACTTATATAACCCTCACATGACTTGCCATTCTACGATGTAAAACTATTCAGATCTTGACGCCGAAACATAAATTTCAATGGTAATAAATCTTCTAATGTCAATGAATCATCAATAAGTCACGAAAAAACTCTATTAGTGCTCAGAGGGCGCTTTTAGAGCTGCTCCGGTTCGCTGCGGAGCGAGGGTGCGGGTGGGTG
>WURS02000016.1:3689662-3726945 GCA_011762765.2 Rhinocypha anisoptera | reverse complement strand
ATTGGAAAAAACTTGTGAGTGTTATTTTTCTCTGTGTCCTGTGTTTTTCGTCGCCACCCCTGTGGCCGTGCTATTCTATATATATATATATAGTGCAAGTTTATGGTTTGCCTTACCTGATGATTCCGTGCCATAGTGAAACCCGGGTCGCAAGAATAACTATTTAATTTGTGAAATGGCAGTGTTTTTTTTTTTTTGTTCTTCAAGATGAAAGTTATGCCCATAAACATCTCCAAATTTTCCAGTTCATTTATTTCATAAATTGACATTTTTGCAATAAAATTTTTCCAATATTTGCAATGCCTATTGGTTCCTCAGAAACAATTTCAGACTGCAATCGCTCATTTATAAGACTCTTTTGGCTTTAAGCAAAATACAATTGAAAAATTTAAAACCTACTTGAAAGAATTCTGGATGACTTGATCTTCTTTTAAGTGCGATTTGGCAAGGGTTATGGCAGAGCAGGTTTCAACTAAAGTTGGACATTTTTGCTGATTCACAAGGTCTTCCAAATGTAGCATCTCCACTATGTCTATCTCATCTAAGGCACCTTCAACATCCTGTTTATTTCCAAGGCTATGAAACACAAAAAGAGAAATGCACAATAATGAAATAACAATCTTTCATATTCCAAGAAAAAAACTAAATTGAGATAACAAGGAGAATAACATTCCCATGAGCCTCACTAGACAATAAACTTCTAATTTTAAAAAATTTCATAATGACTACCATAGTATTACAGTAATGCCAACATAAAGAAAGTACTCAATTCTACGCTACGTAGCAATTTTGTAAAACCAATTAAAACTGGTTTGCAATATAACAATCTATTACTGAATTAATTTGGATGCATTCAGCCACAATGAGCATTCAGTGTTGAAACAAGCACAAATGAAATTGTCCACCCAGGTTACAACCTACGAGTTAAGACAGAACTAGCTATGCACAGCAGCATGCCTACTTAACTAATGAAACAAGTTGAATGTACAGTTTAAATGAATACAACCATATTACTACATACCAAATATATCTTCAAAAATAGAAAACATGGAACTTACACTAATAATGGTTTTCCAGATAACTTATCATCTGATAATAAATTTTTCAAAACATCTCTACATTCTGCAACCTTTTCTATGTCACTTGAATCCAATACAAATATTAAACCATGAGCCTGAAAATAGGCAAAGTACTTAAGTAAATTGAGTAAAATGGGAAAAGGATAATTGATAAGATTGAGAGTTATTAAACTACACTAAGTAATAATTATTAAAGTGCAGAATACAGTAAGGAATACATATAGATATAACACTGAATGGAATACATTAGCATGCCATGCATATTGGTAAAAATGATAATACCACCTATAATGCCATATGAGTAAATATTTTGGATCCAGACTAAGTAGTAAAGACCATTTGAAGTAAAACTAACTTATAAAAGTGAATGCTGTGGATAAGGTTAGCCTATGAGACTAGGGTGTGATTTTTTAGCACTTTGGAATAAAGTGTATCTTATGTGCCATCAAATGTTTAAAAAAAAAAAAAATGTTAAAATAAAATTACATTTAAAATAGCAAATGATCAAATGTGACATGGTAAATCTGAATAAAGACCATCACAGTTAATTCTTGTTCCTAATACACTGGTGAAGTGATATGAAAAAACTATTCAAGGCACTAAAATCATATACCTGAGCTTTATATTTTTAACTGGCATTAAAAATGTAGTTTCAGATAATAAAACACTGCTATTCCTCATAATAATTTATGTTCCACATGGTAATACCTGAAACTGTTCATCAATAAAAATGTAGTTCCCTTAATTTCAAATCCCATTGTCAGACTGAATATACCTAGCATTGGTATTGAGCACCACTTTCAAACCAATATTTGTACAATTTCCTCCCTGAATGTTATAATGTGGTTAGGAGATGGACACTCATATTCATAAGCTACGCAGCAAGCTCAGCTCAGTGTGCTTCCTGATTTGGTCTATCAGACATACAGTAAATAAAGATCTTCTACGGACAATTTATTTTGGCGAATTCTATTTCCAGCATTCTTCTCTGGGGTCCTACACCAAAGTCGAAAATAGTCTTTATAATTCAAAAGAGGTCTCTATGACTTATGTGTAATGCACACCTTTTTGATCCATGTCGTCCCCTCTTTAAGAAACTCCATATCCTACCTCTTCCATGTGTATATATGTTAACTGCTATCGCCCGTGCTAAACAAAATCTGTATAAATATGCCACAAATAACAATTATAATTGTTATAACACAAGAAGATGTACAGATCTCCATCAACATATGTGAGAACAAGAAACGCTGGTCATGCCCCTCGGCATATGGGGCTAATACTGTTTAACAAACTGTCTTCTGATTTCAAGGGTCTCAATAATAGATCACTTTTAAAATGTTAACTGCATCGATATCTGCTGTGTAATTTATTTTATTCGATTGAGGAATTTCTTCACAAATAATTGTCACCTGGCTCATTTTATGATTTTTATATTACTTATTGACGTATCCTATATTTGTAACAATGAATCGCTGGACAAATAAAATTAATTGAATTCCAGATGATCCAGGAACACTAAAAGCCATGGAATAAAGCCCTATTCACTCTGCATAATATCCCATGTCTGCTTGACTTCCCCTAAACAAGCTCCAAGGATATTAATGCAGGGCACACATTAAACAGAGCAGAGGGACAGGTGAGTAGTGTTATTTTGTAATACATAGTTTCAAATGGGACAGCACACACTAAGCAAAGGAGAGTGGGGCATCTTAGGCAGAAGTAGAATGCTATAGCTGCTGTTGTCGAAGGCCTTATCCCTTGCAAAGTCCTAACGATGTTTTGCTCTGCATCATGCCTTGCGTTTCTGTTGTGAAAAATTGTTCACTTCACTGCAATGACGCACTCATACTTTTCGTACACATTCAAAAGCCAAGAGACAGCTTCTATACCCCAAGTGCTTGCCATCTTCGTGAATATTTCTTTACGTTTTGAATTTCATTTTCATGCTTCTAGGTGGCGTGGTCATAGCAAGGTTGTATCTCATTGCTAGATTTATAATTCGATTTTATGAAACTAGAACCAGCCCTATTTCATAAAACATTTTCTAAAATTCAGTTTTATGAAAAATTTTACTATGAGCAATTGGCATTAGCACTCGGGCACATCCAGAAAGGAAGAAATGGTGAAATCTAGGGAATCCATTCTAATCTATCCTAGTAGGTTGGATCAGTTTCCTGCATCCTCAGCAGGATGAGCTCATATGTAAACACGGTTACTCACTCAAATCGGCTTGAAAATAATTTTAATCATGGAGTATTTGATCCAGCTTCAGAATCATCCTGTTCTCTACGACAAGAGATATGAAGACTACACGAGGACCCAACTGCTCTTAAACATACTGTCCGGTAACTCGTTTGCCAAAGAGAATTCACCTTGGGTTTCCTGCTCGAGCATCACTTTTCCATTGGCTTCTACTTTTTGTCTTAGATGCACTGTATAATAAAACTAATTCATTGACCTCAGAATCCGATTCTAAGTCGAGCTGCTCTGTGCATTAACCTGTCAGAGGACTCCTCTGCCTCCCTCTGCTCTGAATAGTGTGTGCCCAACCGGCAGAGGACTATTCTCCTACTTCTCTGCTGCCTCTCTACTCTGTTTAATGTGCACTCGGCCTAATGGAAAGCTTAAATTTAAAGAAGGCAGGAGGGAGGAGTATCCAAGTCGGACCCCTCGGGAAACTATAGGGGATTATGTCCTTTAAAAGTTCATCTGTTTATTTTTATGCAGATTTTATCTTATTGTGAAACTGGATATGAGTTAAATATATTAAAGGCGAGACTTAGACTTCCATCAGATTACTGCTGCTGTATGGAGACTGTCTTTCAATATTAACCCTTTGTCATAAAATAACTTTTACAATCCATGGGATGGTCGAAAAGGATAAAAGCTCACAATCTGGATTTCAATGCTATGGCATCATCATCAGGTGCATTAGTGACAAGGAGGAAGGTATTGTGAGCTTAATATATAGCTGGGATGGGAATGGGGAGGGGTTATTTATGGGGTAAAAGTTATTTTACAATATTAAATGAAATTCTAAAAAATTAAACGAGAACTTATTTCCTGCTACAAAATAATAATAAAAGGTCTTTACCGGGGCGAGATTGAAACTAAACAGTCCTTTCTTCCAACAAACCCCTGGAGGTGTGACAATGTATGACCTCCATCTAGCCCTCAGAGCGAGAAAGGACCAATAAAGAGGGCAATAAAACTATAAAGAAATTAACAAGCAAAGGAAAAGTGCTCCAAAAGCACTACACTAGAGGTAAACCAAATGGTGGTCATCAGTAACTGCCGCAGAGGAGAAATTCACCTGCCCAGAGTATTATTTGATGGAAAACCAAGAGTGGTCATACAGTCCTAATGATACCCAATGTGGATTTTGTAAGTGTACATCATTGGCAAAAAAAATATCTTTGTGTCTTTCTGCTGTTCAGTTGTGGCATCGTTGTTACTATCAAAAATTATTCTATTTTCTTGCATATATATGGTACACTAGAACGGATTTTTAAAATCTTAGCTCAAATTCAATTTTTCTATCAGATATAATCAAAATGAGAAAAAACTATGAGAATTTAAGAAATGGGCCAACCTAATTCCAAGAAAAGAGATACTCGATAGGTTTGAGATAGACATTTGGAAGTTAAATGTGTGAAATGATGTTATTTAGAGAATGTACCTTTACATGATGAATGCCAAAAATTCACACTAAAAATACCAAAAATTAAGGCTAAACTCACGTCCACGAAATATTTTTGCCATATGGCTCTTATTCCTGGTCCTCCTCCTAGGTCATATAGTACCACTGTGAATTTTTTATATACCAAGGTCACAGAGGAAAAACCCACAGTTGGGACAACTCCGTTTTCTAGTTCTGTTGGAAAAAAAGGTCTGTCACAAAACTAGACACAAAAATACCTTAAAATACAATATGATGATTTAATTACCATTTGCAAGACCTTTAGCTACAGTAGTTTTGCCAGCATTCTCCAGGCCCAAAAGTAACAAAACTACTTTCCTGTAAAATTAAATGAAAGGTTGAACGCTTTGTGAATGTTAGCGTAACGCGGAATTAACGATGAAAGAACAGGACTTACTTCTGTGACGGCCGAGCGATGCCCCTTCTAAAACAGTCATACAGGCAAACACAATTACCCATTTTCTCTTAAGACGTCATTGTCGTATAACTATTGTACGATATGAGTGGCAATTGATGAAACAAAACAGCGGAATAACATCTTCAGTGGCAATTGACCACAATAAATAATCATGTTTAGGTCCCATCAGATATGTTGATTTTCCAGAATAGGTTTGTACCAATCCTAAAACTAATAAACGGAAATATAAGTAAATTTTACCACACTGAATTTTATGACCATTACTCAGTTTCGTACATTACCTGTGTGGTAAATAACAGATGGTGTGGGAAAAGGGCTCACAAATGCCCAAAATTCGTTTATTTACCTAGCAACTTCTAGCCATATCCAATGATATCCAAGACGACAGACAGCCACAAAAAGCACCCAAATGACATCATACAGCACGATATTACTAGCGCCGCCTTTGCCCATATTGGGTATTAGGGGTATTATAGGCAATTATAGGGAATATCAGGGAATATTAAAAAGACCGAAAAAGACCATGAGCATTAGAGCAGATCTTCGATATCCCCAATTCGTCCCAAGGTACAGCCCAAGAGAAATAGGGCAATGGTTGTGTATCATACCTAATGATAAATCTGTTAATAAATATTTAATCGTAAATCTTTCAGAAACTCTTTAGGGTTTCGAGGAATCTAAGGTAATGGTAGTACCAAAAAATAAAATATTATAATTGTATTATTGTCCAACGTGATCTTCTCGAGAATATTTCTACTTTCTGTAAACGATTTCAGAAAGTAGTTACCTCCGTAATCTCTAATTGCTCTGGGAGAATTACGACATGCAAATGTTTCACATTGTGCTCTCATTTGGCTTGGTTTCTCAGAGATTTGGTGCCAAATTTCATGGCGAACTGCATTTGAATTGCTGTAGGAGATCCTCTACTTTTGAAAGAGAGTAGCAAACTTCATGTAAATCTATAGAGGTAGGTGTTCTGAGGACTCACTATTTCTGTGGTTTTGCAATTCCCTCGAGCTGATGATGCGTCATCGTAAACTTATTTGATACTTCCGTAAAATACAAAGAGCAGTATACATTTCACCGATTTAAAAATGTCTGTGAAAGTACATTATTCTTCGTCTGTTATGGATATTAGAAACTTCCGAAGTGAAGTCTGAAATCATAAATGCATTCTATGGTGCCAATTCAATAACTTATCTTTACCTAATAGGCACTCAATGATTTTTATGAGAATAGATCAAACGAACAAGCCTTCTTTCTTAGAAGTATTAATTTCCCACCCATTATCTTGTAACATGCGTGCTCAAAATAAGTCAGTAATAGTTATTGCTACTTAAAGGTTTGCTTTGCTCAGCTACCCGGTAATTGAAACAAACCTCAAAATGTACTTGATATTATGTCAAATGCAAGACTCATGTTTCGGGCAACTGTGAGCTGACTAACAGTTCTCTGGCATTATGTCGTAAAATAATATAATTTTGCCCTCGCAACAGATTGAATATCTTGGCTAGACATGTGGAGGTTTTCCACTCTTTTACGCGCCCAATGCAATTTCAAGCAACTGCGGACGCAAAGTTCTAATCCTACTACCGATGAAGGAGGCAAAGTGGCAAGTCACACAATGCCAAACGAGACCGCAAAGTTGAAAGTCGGTAAGTTTATGTCGATTATATGACTTTGTGTTCTGGTATATTTATTGTGAACATTGAGATCAAGTGCTTGCCTTATTTACACGGTGATAACACGATGCCGTGATTAAACGGCTAACTATACCTCATCTCGTATTGCCTGGAAAAGTAATTGCCGTTGCAATTCATTTTTAGGTGCAATGCACAAGCCAGATAAAATTGATAAATGGTTACTAGTATGGGACAAGAAATATAAATCCTTGGCTGAGGTTCCCACCTTTGTTTCGTAAGTACAGTATTTATATTACAGAATACATAAATTATAATAAACACTAGGTGTAATATAATTATACTAATGTTACCTTTTATGGACGAAGCAAAAGTTACGTCACATTTTACCATATCTGTGGCACCGATTAATTTCTCTATGTGTCCTACATATTGTCTTCAGGAAATGTGGCTTCCATATCTTATGATAAGGATATCCAATTACAATTTATCCTTAGGTATTCTGTTGTTTATCGTCTCTATTTCTGTTTTCTATATCATGTTTTGTCCATGAATGTTCATATAACACAACGTTCCTTTCAAAATAGTTTGAATACATTTTAGGAAATAACTAAGTCCTGTCAAAAGGAATTAAAGTAGGGCAGGAAGTAAGGAATATGCAGAGATATTAAGCATTATAGATTAGGATAGAAAGTTATTATGTCATATAGAGGAACATTGAACGTTTGAAAATGTTGAAATTTGGCCTTACCCAACTAACACCTTATAAAACTCGTGTCATGTGGGTGTGACTTATTAATTCCTATAGGATGTGAACAGACTTACCCTGTTGCTGTGAAAAGCATTAAAGTTACTGTTAATTAAGGCGCCAGTTTTAGCGCAGAAAACTACCTGTTATAATATCAAACTTGTCTTCAGTACCTTCAGTTGGAGTAAATTATCAATACCATCTAGAACACTGAGAGCACACCCCAGTCACATAATTGTGTTAATACATCATTGCAACACAATGTCACATTGATTTTGACTATTTGAAATTTCCCTCATTATTTACCAATCATACCGATATTCCCTTCTTTTTATTTTAATAATTCTGCAATTCAAGCATTGATTTGCTGTGTAGGTAGAAGTGTTAACGTTTGCTTATTTTGCTGAACCATTTCCCACAGAAATCTCATTATGTGCGAAAAAGTCTTCTGCCGAAAAACCTTAAATTGGGGTGTGTAAAGATTGTAGTATTTGTAATTTCTCGACTGTTCAATGAAAGGGCCATCCAATGTGATGGATTAAGGAAGGGATTCACTGCACAATAATGAAATTGCAACTTTCAAGACCTTTTGCCCTGAAATGGTAGATTGAACTAAATATACATTGCTTTGCAAAGCACCCCCCAGCCAAAAGCTAGCAGTCTTCCGTAGTATGATCCATAAACCCATAAGCATCCCACTCACATAAGAAGAGTAGAGGAAAGAAATCCCCATTGTCAAATCCATAGCTTTGGCTAACGGTTGCACAGTGCACACAGTTAAGTTGATTGCCAAGAAAAAGAAAGCATCAGCAATCAGAAAAATCTCATCTTTGGAACCCACAATAGAACACAGCTGGTGGAAGATCAACTACATTGGAGGGGCCTCCTTAAAAGTAGGAAATTTTCAGAAAATCCTCTGCATAAAACTGGCTTTCCATAATCCAAGAAACCTAAAATACCTGCTCCCTAAAGTCAAAAAAGCCATAAATATTATGGACTGGAGTACCATCTACAGGTTTCAGTGCAGAGACTGTGAAGCAGCCTATATAGGACAGACGGGACGTAGGCTGAAGGTTTGAGCAGCAGAACACAAGAGGGACTATGAAAAGGAGGAGGGGAAGCCGCAGTTCACAGGTCACCTCCTAGCAGAAGGACACCAGGCGAATTTCATACCTGAAATGACTCACAGGGAGACGAGGAAGGACATATTAGAGCAGCTAACCATCCTAATGGCCATAAGGAAGTTATCACAAAGAACCACCTTTTTCCCATCCACTCTCCTCTCTTAGACCTTCCTCAATTGATCCCTAATAATCCTTGCCACAACTCCGGCAAGCCAGCCCTACCTTCTCTCCCCCCTCATAGATCCACGCACAGACCATTACCCCCTACCCTCACCATCTCCCCCGCTTCACTTCCCCCCTCCATCTGCCCAACCAAGTTTTCTTTCAATCCTGCCTCCTCTGAGTCCTCCCCCCAAATAATACAAGAAGTTAACCGTTAAAATTATTTTCCTGTCAAGGCATTATGACATGACATTTTTTTTATTGATAGTTTTTACATATCATCACTAAGTTATAATTGAAATGTTTTGTGCTTTTATTAGCTTAGTTCCATCCTTATTTTTATAATAATGGTAGCCGAAGTCCATTGGCTGAATAGTGTCTAATAAAATGAGCAGCTATTGATTACATGAGATACAAACTTTGAAATTCCACATTTAAAAAATTCCATTTTTTTATGTGGAATTTCAAAGTTTGTGCCTCATTTAATCATGAAGCAGTTCCACGAAGTCACGCTGGAAACTATTTCCTATGAGCAGCTATTATTCATAGTTTGATTCCAAACTTAAATACTTTCATGCAGCGTCCTAAATTCAAAATAATCACGATTTCAAACTAGTGATTAATGCTATCCCTTTAGAATTGATGCAAGGGTGACCGCCATGTTTTTAAAAGGGTGCCTGCCAGGTCCTTGCATCAATTCTAAAGAATACCTGGCAGTCACTCCATTATGTTCAAAGCAACACCTATCTCGAAATCTGTTAGTCATAGTCATGTTACATTACTTGGCAAATATATTAAGTGAGATGCTCAAGTCAATACATACAATACAAGTCATGTATATCAAAATGATCAGAATAAGCCAAGGAAGTCAGAAGGGAATTATTAGATGAAGAATCATTTTAGACATGGTTCTTTCCTGTTTGTAGTTGTTTTTTCTTTGAATATAAAAACTGCTACTTTATCATGAATGAGTTCTTAGTTTGAGGATAAACTCCATCAATCATATACCATCTTCATGTTATTGGTGATCCTGGTATACGAGAACGGATTTACTTTTTACAGTATCTTATTTATCTGAAAATAAATTTTTTCCAAATTTAACCTCAGAAAAATGTGGAATCGTCTTATGATCAGGAAAATACAGTATTTCAGTCTGGAGCTGAATTTTATTTTCATATTTTATTCATGCATTAATTGAAAACTTTAAGGCTGTCTCAGTTCTCTGTTACACCATCCACACAGTAAAAATTGTTAACTGCCTAAGTTCCCTAATTTCATTGATTAAATCTCCTTAAACTTATTTTGTTATTTCTTAAAAGTGCATGCTGAATAGTACCCATGAGAGATTGCATCCTTTTTCCTCCCAAAGATTTTATCATTTATTTTTTTTCCATCTTACATGGTCCTTGTAGAGACTATTGTCATCGGGATCCATTCTAAGTTTGTTCCAGGAACTTTAATATCTGATGATGTTATGTGACGTCAAACAGTTTCTTGAAGTCTATGAATACCCTGTAGTTTGCTAATTTGTATCATTTTCTCAGACAGTATTCCTAAATGTTCCTCAGTCCCTCTAAAATCTATTGCTTCACCAATATCCTGACCCATTATCAATTTTACTGAACTAAAAAAATTGTTGGTTGACAACTGAATTGGAAAGTATTTGCATACATATGTAACTAGTTGCAAAGTTATGCTTTTAAGTTGATGACTTTTTATGTAAATGTGTATACTCCATGCATTTACAGCATTGAGGTCACAACATCAATGACTCATTTAGGCACTCACAACCAAAGTACAGAAATATAAAGGTGAGCCATGCAGGTGACAGAATAACTTAAAGAGCAGGATTGACAACTTATGATGATGCTGACTGTTTCTTCACTATATACTGTACTTGATTAAGGAGCCACATTCGTGCCACAGGAGAAAGGAGTAAGGAGCCACACAAAAAAACCATCATTCTAAGTTACCTTACTCTATGCTGGTACTCACTGGCATTCACTAATTAAAATATATTAGTAAGGAGTACTACTATGGATGCTCAAGTCATTCCACATTTTCAAAACTTTTTTCGAGCATGGGATTTGAATTAATGGGATATTCATACTATATAGATGGATTGCATTTTTCATTCATAGTAAAGCTGGTTGAAATGTCCTTATTTTGTTTTTGCATATTCCATTTCTTACAAGTGGAATTAAAGATTACACCTCATAGAATGAAATCTCCAAGCCATGTCAATTCAATTTGTATTGTCTCTATGCTATGCTACTCACACATGACATATAATACTTTGGGGCTCTTCCACTCATGCAATAAAGATTTTCAAACTATAAAAAAGATTAGTCAGGATTATTACAAAGAAACCATATCATTCCCCATCCAGACCCATCTTTGCAAAATTAAATGTCCTTCCGGCGAAATGAAACTGCAACTTTCCACTGATTTGACCCAAGGTTTCGGTGTCACTGCACCATCCTCAAATACTTATTGCTGGCCGGGGCATCCTTATATACATATATATGTAAGGGAGGGAGGTGGCAATGGATAGATGTGTAGTTTAGGTGGGTGGTCAACAATGGGAAAGGCAAGTTGGTGGACATACACATAGTTGGGGGGAAGTAATACAAAAACACCAAGTGGTAAAAATAGCACACACACATTAAAAGGTCATAGCGTGGGCTGTTCTCCTGAGCTGTCCCTTGGTTTCCGTGCCCTCCCCCCCCGGTGACAACATCTTAATTTTTAGTATGTGCGTGTGCTATTTTTACCACTTGGTATTTTTTTTATTCCTTCCTCCCAACTATGTGTATGTCCACCAACTTGCCCTTCCCATTGTCGACCATCCACCTAATCTACACATCCATCCCTTGCCATCTCCTCACTCTTCGAACACCATCCCCCTTCCCTTCCCTTGTTTCCCATACCCCCCTTCTTGCCTACCCCTCCCCTCACGTATATATGCATATAAGGAGGCCCCAGCCAGCATTATGTATCTTAGGCTGGTGCAGTGACACCGAAACCCTGGGTCAAAATAAATTTTATTCAGTGGAAAGTTGCAATTTCATTTCGCCATGATCTTTCGTTATTCCACAGCATCACACCTGAATCTTCATCACTTATTAAATACTCTTCCCTTCCCTAGTGTATATATCTTGTTCGTGCTACATGTTCGACAAAATTTGTTCAAATTCTCCATAAATGCTGACTTCCATCAATATGAAACTCAAGAGATCGAAACATCTCCATCAAAGTGCCGTTGGAGCAAGTGCTTCTAGCTCTGGTCCTAAAGAAATGGGCATTAAACTTTTTGACAAACTGCCTTGTCAGATAAAAAAGACCAAATCTCTGGGCACTTTTAATCAGAGACCCCAAAGTTTCCTACAGGAGAAATTGTACTACTCCTTAGGTGGTGAATACTTGAACGACTCAACCTAACTGTTTATCTTCTCTATGCCACTATATTTTGAATGTACATATATATATATATATATGTATATACTTATTGATGTGCCTTATACCATGTTTGTACTCATTCTGTGGTCATTTTGGGCAAATAAAACATTATTCTTATTATGATTGTCACTAATGGTATCCAAATTGGCTAAACAATTATGCTCCTAAGTGATCCTACAAGGAGAAGCAACATTCAATGGAAAAAGTTGCATTCTCAATTCATTTGAATTTTGTCATTGTATGGTGTTACTCTTATACTTTTCAGGTATGATCAAATGGAAAAAGCACGCAACTGGGCAAGAATTAAAATCAGCACATACCTGATGATTGGTACAATGATTGGTTGCATCATAATGATATACAGTGGAAAAAAAGCTGCAGCCAGAGGTGAAAGTGTCACTAAAGCAAACCTTGAATGGCACAAGAGATATAATGAAGAAGCGGCAAAATCTAGTCCACCAAAATAATGTCTTTGAGAGATGTCTAATAGTCTTATTAAATTCTTTTTGTGCTGCTTAAATGCTTCCTTAAGTTATTTCTGTTGATAATATGTTTTGGACATTAAGTCAGTTTTCTTTCAGAATTAAAATGCCATTGTGGTGGCACAACAATGTATATAAAGTATTTCTTACCTTATAAAAACATTTTTAAAAAGGCAATCAAAATATTTTTTACCCATTATTGAGGTTTATAACAAAATCAATACAAATTTAACAACTCTAATATTATATTTTATAAAAAAACATGTGCATAGCACATGGCATGTAGTTTTTATAACTATCTTAATATTCTTCCAAAAGAAAATGATTCCATGACACATGGGAGTACCTTCATTCAGCTCCTGCACATCTATTCGGCTTACTCCAGGCTGAAGGAAAACATGCCAATATACGAGCAGCAAGTTTTCACACAAGCACTACAACTTGTTTCTTACTGAAACCACATTTGCCTTCACTTAACCTCTGTCTGGATTTTTATAAAATGATCTACATCGTTCATTATACACTTTCAAACTCCGTTCTTTCACAACCTCCTCCACATTAAGTTCAGCTTGCAACAGTCGTAACTAATGAAAAGTAAAATCACAAAAAGGAAAAGTATAATAACAAAAAAGAAAAGTATGTTCACAAAAAGATTAATTATCCAACAAAGAAATATCATTTACCTTGGTTTGCTCTTTTCTCAAAATCTTCAAAAGACTAACATCATCTGGACTAGTCTCTCTCCTAGTTTTCATATTTCGCACCTTATCAGCAACAACGGAAATGCACCTTTTAATAGATGATTCCCTGTGTTGATAGTTATTTTGCAACTGAAAAAATTGATTTTGTTGTGAGGGATAATGGTATGAATTAAAAACTTAAACAGTAAAAGGAGACAAAAATCAATTCTCAAGGTCCTCTTATTTTACTAAAAATTTTTATCTCAAACGTTCTTGAATCAATTAACAAGAGCTTTTCCAGCTATGAAGGTCTCAGAAAAAAATAGCATGACCTCATAAATTGTCTTTGTTTAGTCTTTAAGAAATTCTTATACAATGTTTTGGCAATATCTTATCACAAATAACATGGTTAATTACTAAAAATCACCAAAAAAGAGTGAGTTAATCTTGACAATCTCTTCATCATAATCAGCCTAAAAATATGTACTTTCCATCCTCAGAAATAAAAAGAATTGTTTTTTCAGTTAAATAAAAAAATTCATGCCATTTCAGTGTAATTTTCTAACATAATAGCTTTTGAACACTTTATTTTGTTATGTTCTCCATTTGACTGAAAGCCCCCAATAAAAAAATGCTTGATCTTAAAAACTGATAATACAACCTGTTTGGATGCATAAGATTACAGCTGTGATTACTTTTTGAGGTGTATAGCAGCAGCACTTCAATCTATGCAGGTAGAGTCAAAATGCTGTCAAAATACCTCCGAAGATGGAAAAAATTATTTTCTCGTTCATAAAGAGGGAACGACCAAAGTGGGCCCCATTGGATAAAAGTGCAGGTTAAGATTGTTTGAGCATGCAGAGTGAAGGAGTGACAATTATGTTGGCAAAGAATGGGGCACTCGGATGAGGAAGAGAGGATGGCCCAAGCTCAGATGGAAGGACTAGGTAGAATGAAATCAAAGAAAGACAATGTTAATCATGCACTACACGAGAAAAGGTGAAGATGAAGAACATTAATGAACAGTGAAAATTTTGATTAGGACGATACCATTGTGTGGATCCCAAACTTCATTCATGAAAAAAGAATGTAAAGTAAACAGCAGGGCTTTGAGTTGGTGTGTTGAAGAGAAAAAAGAAAATTGATCGAAGGAAAAAGATGAGTTCCGGGCATAAGAATAAAAGATGTTAACGGGGGAAGTGTGAAGGAGGTGAGAAAACTGGGTGGAGTGGAAGAGTTAAAAAAAAATGTTACACATATAGTGTGGAAAAATAAAAGGCCTTATTGGGAGGTAAAAAATATATGGAACTAAAGAATGACTTAGCATAAGCTGAAATGCATCTAGATTTTGCAGTAGGTACTTACAAAGACTAATTTTTTCTAAATTATCAAAGCATGTTAATTTTCAAAGGTATTAAATCAAGTTAGAATATAATGAAGGTCCAGACAAAATAAACTTGATTGTCTCAGGCTTGACGGCGTGGAAATTCATCATGACAATGAATAAGAAGACTAGCTTTCCACAAATTTTTATTTCTTGGGATTACTAGTTTCGACGTATAGGTGTCATCATCAGGTATCTGATGATGACGCCTATGCGTCGAAACTAGTAATACCAAGAAATAAATATTTGTGGAAAGCTACATAGTCTTCTTAATCATTGTCGTCCAGACAAAAGTTAAATCCATAACTTCAATAAAAACAAATGTTAATGGACAAAAAGTCGAGACCAAATTGGAATGGGTGTGTTGGTTTTTCGGATTGGACTTTAGGTCCATGGATTTTATGTCCATTGGACTTTTTGTCTGGTAATCATAATGATGTCATGTCTACATCCATCTAGAAGATCTCATGTCACCTCCACAAGTGTCCGAGCATACTTGTTGAAAGTGATCACAAAATTATTAAACTCAAAGGAAGAGAATAAAAGTCCTGAACTAAACAATCTAATAGAGTCACACAATATATTAAAATAATGTCTTGGAGGGGTAACATTAATCACCAATGCCTATGTTGCTAAACCATGCCAAGCCATGTGTGTCTTATGCCTTCTTCAGGGTAGTTTTCCTAGAAAGTTAAACTATACCAATATTTAAAAGTGCCAGGAATAGATCCACATATGATATATATCCCGGTTTCTCCAAAACAATAACAAATAACACTTTAACATTTAGGAACAACTTAATTTCATATGTAATATTTGAGAAATATGTTTGATCACTATGGTGGTGATAATCATAATTTATTTGTACAAAGGTTGGTATATAACAACAATATAGGCCACATCACAGGAAAATAGGTGTGAATGAATAAATATTACACATACAAAGGAGATAACATTTTGGTTATGTTTACATACATATAGGCCATATTTGGTATTGATGAATTCAGAGTTATTATTTTTCTCAGTTTAAAGTGTTTTTAATTTTTAAACTGGGTTAAACCTTTGCATTTCCAAAGTAATTATTTGTACAGACTTAGTCCCATTGATTATGGTACTAAGCTTGCAGTTTTAATTTAATAATGTTTTATGTGCAGGTTTGACTGAGTTCTAGAATAGTGATTGTGGTAGTGAGCCTTTGTGTTAAAATGTGGTTATTAATTTTTATTTAAGTGGCAGTGCACTGAGATAACCCAATGTGATATGACAAAAGTTTTTGACCGTGTGAAATGCAACATTCTTTTATATTAACATTGCTACCTTGTCCCTCCATCTGTATTCCATCCTATATGAAAAATTCTCAATGTATTATTTCGGAAAATAATAATTTCAACAACAACAAACATTTGTGGAAAAAATATAATCAAAGTTAAATGTATGCTGGTGTTAATCTATAACGAAGGAGATGAATTTGTGCCTATATAAATGTATAGCACCTAAATACTATCAGATCATGTGATACTGGTCAATCGTTATGTTAGGTTAATCACAAACCTACGAAAAGGAATAGCTGAATTGTTGAATAGATCTGTGAAATGACAAAATATTATAAAGAGTACATAATATACATAGACAATAAACTCTACTTAAAAAATAAAGGAAATTAAACCTCCATGTTTACAAATTCCCAATGTTAAATAAGGTTGTCTTTTTGGTGTATGTAATTTAAGTACATAACCATCTGGCAAAATGCATAAAGATATAATCTTATCTTAGAATTTATTGATATTAGGTCACTTTGTTAAGATATATTTCTGAATGTACAAGAATGAGAAGAGCATGTAATTACTGATACTGAGCCTTAACAATTTTAAATGCATAATTCTTGGTTAATCATTTGTTGGGGTATGGTCGTACTCATGATCAGAGAGGTGTACCAGATTCAATCTCGAAATGCGTGGACTGATTTCTTGGCACATACTTCCAAGTCATTTGGGGCAAAAGTCGTTAATGTTAATTATTGGAATTTTGTGAAGCACAAAAAAGTTTTGATACGAGTTTCAGAGATTTTGAAATTATGCACGAAGGATAAATGAACCACACATAATACCACAATATAGTTGTATATCTAGTAGTTCCACACTCACTGTATTGAGTGTTTTTCAGAGAATATTTTACGAGAATTTCACTAGCCAACACTCGGGTTGGTTCCCCAAAATGTATACAAATCGCCCCTTCCCTCCAAGCCAAATCACATTTCCACTGGCTGACAAACTATAAACGATCATGTTTCACTAATGTGATGCGTAAACCCTGCAATTGGCAAAAATGTATGCCACTCTTACATGGTCCTACTGTAGAACTGTTAAAATTCTAATAAATAGTATTCATATTCGATACCATTTGTGTTGTACTTTTTTGTAACTACTTAGTCCCCATTCACTGGGCGACACTAACTCGGCATTAGTGTCGCCTACTTTGTATGTTATTGCACTGGTGGTTTAATAATAAAGAATTTTAAGCCAACGTAGTTCGTAGGCAACGTATCAACGTAGTTCAAGTGTATATGTATTTAATGGTAGCATATACACATTATATATCTTTTTGAATTAAATACCCGCGCTTGCATTTAACTGACAATTACCTTTTTAAATGTAACATAAAAGCATAGACTAAAGTTTGATGCTCATTAAGTAAAAAATTCCATCCTTGTATATATGAAAACCTATTTACCTGACCGTAGAGATCTTTGCATGTTGCCGTAGCATCTACGTTTGCTTTGAATGATTCAGTCGGTAATGATGTATTCAAGGTGTAAATAATTTTATCATCTAATTCTCTCATTTTCTTAAGGGCATCCTGAAAATGCAACAAATTTGTTAGGGTATTAATATTACTTTAAGGCATCTTTACAACGTTTATATTACTTTCTATGCGTGGCAGTAAAAATATTTCATTCACGTGAACGGAAAAATAGATAATGCACTGAATAAATGCGAATTGTGAACAAAATAATAAATCAAAGCATTTGAATAGAGCAGTTTTGAAATGAAATTCAGAAGAAATATACATTAAAATTAATAAAATACAGTCACCACTAACTTGAAATTCTAGAAAATCGTCACATTCCGCGGTCATGGGCGCTGCCATTTTTCGGATATTCTCATCCCCGATCATTCGTCTGATTCGTCCCATGATTCCTTGAGAGGCCTTGAAGTTGAAACTAGTTGCAAAATAAGTTTCTATGGAAATTTCAGCATAAGTATTGCGCCAACGAATACCTTAAGGTATTTTTTATTACTTTTTATCATATACCTTAACATAATTAACATTAATAGTGCCAGTGGTTTTCATATCTCCTTGACGTGATTCCCCCTTGCTTATAGGTCAATTCTCACGGTATTGTTCTCTTTACATAAAGGTGGTATATTAGAAATTGTGGCCTAATTAGCATTTTTGGACAGTTTTTGGAGCTTATTTTTAGTTTTACTGAATTACTTATGATTCAATCACGTTTAGTGTGCATCAGACAGTTCCAGCGGTCTGTGGTTCTCTCCTGTAGTAGATGTGATCCATGCGTAATAAATTAAGATAAAAATTTAGATATTCCTTCGCGTGGTCACACAGTAATTGTTTATCATTAAAGTGTACGTTAACATAAATGTCCTAAATTTTATATTGTATTCAGTAATTTGGTATTAATCATTTGCCCTGATTTGCCCATTTATTTCTCCTTGCACAGATGTCGGGTGCCACACACAAACATCGTTATAAAAATCCAGCTTTGGATTCACAAGAATTGAGGCGTAGAAGAGAAGAAGAGGGTGTTCTCCTTAGAAAACAGAAAAGAGAACAGCAACTCTTCAAACGTAGAAACGTACATGTTCCGGAAATTCTAAAAGATGAAGAAAGTTCTGGATCGATGCAGGTGAGATAGAAACCAAGAAGTATATGTTTGAAGAATGTCAGAACGCTTTGTTAATAAATATTTTGTTTTCCATTTGCAGGAAGATCAAAGCCAACCTTTACTTCAGAGCGGTATAACTCCCGACATGGTCGAGGCACTATATAGCAATGATGTTGAGGAGCAGTTGGTTGCAACCCAGAAGTTCCGGAAACTTCTCTCTCGGGAACCAAATCCTCCTATCGATGAAGTCATTCAGACTGGAATCGTACCTAGAATTGTTCAGTTTTTAAAAAATGATCGACATTGCACCCTCCAGGTGATATACCATGCCATTAACTAACTATTCAAGATTCTTATCTTGAACAAACCATCTTGAGAAGATTGATTTTGGTTTATAGTATCTATTCTAATGTTGTTTTGATTTTCGTAAAATTACTAATTTACCCGTAAGATATCAGCAACAGCAGCATAGCATTTATTTGTTGGGAAATGTACCTTACAAGGCATTGTGTAACCGTTGTTGCATTAAGCTTTTTTGATCAAGATAGCACTAAAACTGAAATCATAATTCTTTTATTACTGATTGATTTCATGGATATTTACCTCAAGTTAACTATAATTTTCCCGTACAATGTCTCTTTATTACCCTCAGTAATCCTCGTTCACGAACGTCCATTTGTTTTTAGAAGTGTGATTGTCCTTCAGCCTCTAGTCATAAAGATGCAAATATTCCGTGAGGGTAACGTACAAAATAAATACCATTAAAAAGCAAGTCATGGGTTGAAATAATTTCCTGCTTTACAAATGAGTGACCTTTATTTCATGCGACATAAGATTTTGTTTCGACTTGTTTACAACATTTTTTTACTTGCAACTATTATTTTATCAATATATAACGGGAGGGACTGCATCGATAGGGAATGCCCACGCGTTAGAAAGTATGTTTCTGCATCTTGTTACTTTTAAAATTTTCATTGCAAAATTATTTTTCAAGTTTTGATGAAAGCATTGAACTTTCATTATATTTCCAACTTCATATTTTGGAGGACAAATAATTACATCACTTTAACTCCCATTTCCTCTCGTTAGAAAAATTGTTTTTTTCCCTTTAATTCTTCTTTTATGTAACTTTAAGATGAGTCCAAATGTATCCATATATGAAATTCTGTGTTTACCATAGATTTTAATTTGAATTTCTCTTTAATGGTGGATAGGAATGAATGACAGTCTATTATATATATATATAGTCTTGAAACTTGACGTGGGTATTTCATTGTGTGAATAATTATTCATTGTTGTTTGGTATTCTGTGCATCATTTGTCAGTTTGAAGCTGCTTGGGCTCTAACGAACATAGCATCTGGGACTTCGGTGCAGACTCGTATGGTAATAGAAGGTGGGGCTGTTCCAATTTTTGTCAAACTGCTAGAATCAACGTATGATGATGTTCAAGAGCAAGCTGTGTGGGCATTAGGAAATATTGCAGGAGATTCGCCTGAATGTCGCGACCATGTTTTGGATCAAGGAATATTAGTACCCCTTCTTCAGTAAGTAGTTTATAATGTTCCATACAAGAGTTGTAGATATTCATATGGAATTTGATTATTTATGAGCCGATGTGTCGTGCATATTTGTTAGTCCTACATAGAGTTCTAAAACTCTTTATCACACCATGAATACAAATTGTATGCATGCATACAAATGAAAGAAATGATAAACTCTAGTGCTAAAGTTACCTCTGTGTTTGCCTCAGCATGATGTTTTGACCTTTGGCAGGTGCTTCTAAAATGACTCACCACACTGTCCAGTCTTCAGCTCTCCATTTGATTCTTTTATACTTTTGTCCACCATGAATTGTCTATCAACTAAAATCTCTTCCTCTTATTCATTTCCCTAAATCATTCCTTATGGTCCCTCTTCTTGTGAGCAGAGCTCCATTTTCTCTTGTATTTTGTTAACTTAACAAGACTTCTTTCTTCACCAACCCTTTCTTTATTCACTATTTCCATTCTCCTCATACTGTCTTTGTTTTTGCTCCATATAAAGCACCATCCAAACCAAACATTTAAACTTTCATTATTCCCCATTTCTCTTATTACCAAAGGTCTTTTTCCTTAGTTGTGTGTTCTCATTTGTACATCTGATCTATGTGACAGCTTCTTTTAACTAGCTTCATTACATAGTTTTTATTGTTCAAATATAAAATCCTTTCACACTGAACATTGTGCAACAGAACAAATGTTGTTTGATGGTACTGGTGGAGGCAGGTATAAAATTCTCCTCCGTGGGACCCGACTCATCAGGGCACCCACTCTTTCCTCAGGATCTGGTTAGAGATACCATCAACCCTCTGCCTCATTAGACATTCTCATGACATGGGACTACGGTCAAGTAATTGTAAAGGATTAATGGTTTTGCTTGGAAAATATTGGCTGCACATTCAAAAAATATAAATTCAGAAATGAATTACTGACATTTTTGTCTCTATTCTTAATTATTGAATGAATTTCTAGTGTAAATATTAAACAAGATACTATAGTGTGTGCTTGAAGCTTACCAAAGGCTTTTGGTCTTGGGAAAGGTGACTTGCATTGTAATAGATCTGCCAATAATGACTTTCGGTGTGCATTTTGTTTTTGTTTGGGAATAGGTTGAATATAACTTATTATTTGGCATTTTTATTTAACATTGCTATACCTCTCTTTATGCTGCAGCAGTTATTATTACCTGCTGAATTTAGTTTAGAAGTTGTAAATGATCTGTGAAAAGTATAGAATTGTATTTTGAGGTTATACATATTAAATATATAACAAATACTTCTTTAAATAAACCAATGCATAAACAATAGGTTGACCATAGAGACCCATTCCTTGAAGGGGACTGTTAACGAGATTGAGTGCTCCAGATTCCATATAAGTGGTAGGTGTCCTGCAGAGTTGGGTCCCATCAAAAGGAATTGTATACCTAGGATCTTATAAATTTAGTTTTAAATAATAATTATCACATATAAATGTAAACCACTCCTCCATTCCTGTTCAATAACTCAACTATTTAACAATTGTCGTTTATTATAAACAATAGTGTGAATCGCATTGTGTTTAATGGTCTTATTTATGACAAATGTAGATATCTTAAATATGGCCATTTTAATTTCTGTGCTCCACATATATATTATCAGTTATATTGTGCCCTTGTATTTGTTGTATCCAGACAGACAGACATGGAGCTTCATTTGAAACAAGCCATCCAACAATTTGCATTTTGATGTGAGCTAAAGAGTCATACCATTATATTATATTTTGTCCAGGGTATAGATTTTTTGCTTTAATGACATCTTCTCGGCCTGTGGACTTGGAAAATGATACCAGTCATACAGCAATACACAAAAGCTTTAGGGGCTGAGATTTCAGTAAGAAATCCATGTCTAAGATCAGTTTCAAAATGAATTCAAATAATGTAGTTATTGACAATATGGCTATATTTATTGTATAATCTATCTAGATTTAAGAAAAAATTTTTAGGAATAACCACACTCCAAAATATGCTTCAGTCAGTTGTCTTTTCAAATGGTCATTTCTTCTATCCCCATGTTAAAGTCGTACATATCATATTTATTCTGCTGCTGGTATAATAGACCTGGCATCAAAATATCATTGCATATAGCTATGAATATAAAATGGAATCAATGGAAAGCTGCCATTGAATGCCATCCAGTAAAATTATTTGCATTGCCTCCTAACAGGCTCTTAGGTAAATCATCACGTCTCTCAATGACTAGAAATGCTGTATGGGCCCTGTCTAATCTGTGTCGAGGGAAGAATCCTCCTCCTGATTTTGCAAAAGTTAGCCCATGCCTTCCAGTACTCTCCCGTCTACTATTCCATGGTGATGCAGATGTTTTGGCAGATGCATGTTGGGCACTATCATACCTTTCGGATGGGACTAATGACAAGATCCAGGCTGTTATAGATGCAGGTGTTTGTCGTAGGCTTGTTGAGCTTCTGATGTAAGTACAGCTCAAATTGTTCATTGATTTGGTAAAGTGTTGGAACAATATTGACCAGTTACCTCCTTTTTTGACATTATCCACTTGGAAAGTTTTCACTATGTGTTGATAGAATAGTGTGCATATTCAGTTATCTTTTTGTCATGTTTTTGACATAATTTTACATCCTGTATCTATTCTCTCAGCTTTAAGTGAAATTCAATGTATATATATTGGGACCTAATAACCAGAGTAGTTCTGGAAAATTCCAAAATAAAAACAGTTAATGGGTTAATGTATTAAGTTATTTTAGATTGAAAATCTTACATAAGAGGGTAAAAAATATGGACGAGGTAGGGAAAGTGTATGGTTATTAGGGGAAATTTGAATAAGTCAGTAGTAGTGCTAAGAAGGAATACTAACGGTATGGATGTTGAAGGCAATGATTAAAATATTATGAAAGGCAGAAGAAGGAAAATAATGGGAAATTTAGATGGTATGA
Source organism: Rhinocypha anisoptera (assembly GCA_011762765.2). Taxonomy (NCBI): domain Eukaryota; kingdom Metazoa; phylum Arthropoda; class Insecta; order Odonata; family Chlorocyphidae; genus Rhinocypha; species Rhinocypha anisoptera. Next base: position 3,703,676 of record WURS02000016.1, on the reverse strand, counting down.
GGGAGGAAGTATGTAGAGTTGAAAAATGATTGTGTGAGACAAAATGTATTTTGGTTTTCTAGTGGTTCAGAAAAACTAAATTAAGAGATCTCAGCATTTTAGCAATTTTGAATATCCATTAAAAAATAACATTGTATTGGATATTACTTTCATATGGTACTGAACAATTTCTATATACATATTCACTTTTTTAATGGGTTAATCACATGATCTTTATGTTATAAATTGGGTGTTAACAGTTGCACAAAACTTGTTTGTATAGCTTTTGATGCCTTAGTTTTTCTATTTTGTTGTGAATATATGTTGTTTTTAATGTAGAAAAGAGAGTATATAACATAATAGTAATTGATTTGTGGAATGATTTATTTTACCTAATGTTTTTGGAAATCTTCCCTTGCAACAATTAGGCATCCTCAGCATAATGTTGTATCAGCTGCTCTGCGGGCTGTTGGAAACATTGTCACTGGTGATGATGTTCAAACACAAGTAATTCTCAATTGTACAGCATTGCCATGTCTTGTCCACCTTCTTGGCTCTTCATCAGAATCGGTGAGAAAAGAGGCATGTTGGACCATATCAAACATTACAGCTGGCAATCGGCAACAGATACAGGTATTATCTTTGAGCATGGAATTTAACACAATAACGGAGAGAGTAACTTTCTCTCTTTAAATAAAATAACACTTTATTTCCTTTCCAATAGGCTGTCATTGATGCAAACATTTTTCCAGTCCTAATCGATGTACTCTTTAAAGCTGAATTCAAAACGAGGAAAGAATCGGCTTGGGCCATAACGAATGCAACTTCTGGAGGAACAGCAGACCAGATTCGTTATTTGGTTCAGCAGGTAAATTATTTAGTACCTTTAACTGTGGCTAATTGCTTAGTTTTGTATGGTAAAAAAAACTGGTTACGTTTATGCTTTGTGACTGGAACTTAAAATCTCATATAAGTTAAAAGGGAGAACATCTCCATTAAATACATATTCTAACCATCAAATAGATAAAAATAATTAAGTAATGTAAAAATATGGTAAATATTGTACTGTAATAGTAATTATCAATGTTAACTAAGTGTTAGAAAAATAGAAAGTTATATTGCTTGGTTATAGCACTGCCATCTAGGGACTTAACATATTAGCATGCTGTAATTGTAACACGCAAAGGATAAAGTGAAAGTCAGTGTATGAAGTCTGAAACATGTAAAGGAATGCATTGACATTTCATGTTATGTTAATTGGAGTCATGTACTGTGTTTGTGGCTATTTTGTCATGGAATGAGAAGGGAATGGTCAGTTTGTGCAATTCTCAGGAAAGCTATGAGAGAAATTTGCAATGATTGTGTAAGTTGTGCATTGAGAAGAAAGCATGAGCCATAAATGGATGTTTCAGTGGTTTTTGCTATTAGTGACTTCTCTCAAAAATGTTATAAAATCAATATTTTACAGGAAACGATACTGTTAAGCAGTGGGCCTTGCATCCCATTTTAAATATGGTAATAATCCAAATGGAACGAATTTTTTGTTGTTTTTCGTTTAACTAAGGAGTACAGGTGTAGTAATAATTATGATAACCAGAAAAGTTATCTGAAAAAAACATACATTTTGCAATAGTGTCGATAGCAAAATGAAAATTGTTTTAAATATGACCTCAAACTGTCTTATTGAAGTTATGGTACTTATAATTAGGTAAATTTCAAGAAGGATGTCTCACTTCTATGTTTGTTATCAAGTCTGGAGAAGTTCACTAAAAACCTCAACAGCCAAATGTCTAAATGCACATCTTGCCAAGAAATCCATTAGTCCAACGGAGTAATAAATTCCAGGAACCGATTTTTTTACTGCACACAGTAATAATCATTTTGCTTTTATCCAGGGTTGCATCCCCCCACTCTGTGGTCTGCTAACTGTGGTGGACACAAAGATAGTTCAAGTGGCTCTAAATGGTCTAGAAAACATTTTGAGGTTAGGTGATCAAGATGCCAAGGCCCATGCAGGAGTCAATCCCTATGCTGTTCTAATTGAGGAATGCTATGGTAAGCTGTCTCATTTTAATATATTGTTATCCTTTGACAAAAGGGTTAGATTGAATGGGTAAAAGAGCATTTCAAATATACTACTTCAGCTACCAAGTATGGCAGTTTGCAAGTGCAAATGTTATTTTTGTATTTTTAATATAATTTTCTGGTTATTAAAAGATTAAATTTATTTTGGTAAGATTTTAATTTATAATGATTGCATGCCTGGTGTTTTTTTTGTATGTCGTAGTCAAAGTCATTTGGTGAACAAAGTTATTAACTCATTATTGAGAAATAACCATTGTTATATATTTTTTTATTCTTAAATGGCATATATTCTGGTTCCCTTTGATGGAGTAGTGTGGGAAAAGCTATGAGAGCATGGGTGTAGATTGGAGGGATGAAGATTAAAAATTTATTGGTAACCTGTGTGTGTGTCAGGCAGATCTGCTAAGGTCAGAAGAAGGAGAATCACAATGTCAGTTACCCCCAGCTTTTTAATATACCTACTGTATTTACCTGAATATAAGACGAGGATATTTTCCAAATTTAGTTGCAAAAAGATGTGGGGACATCTCATACAGTAGAATCATGATATTACGTATACTGAATTTTTAAAAAAATCGATTAAATTCACTCGACGATGCAGTCCCTGCCAATTCTTTAACATTTTTATGGAATTACTATATGAAATGATATAAATTTAATGATTTTAAAGAAGTTTTGGTTCTCGGCTGAAGTATTAATTCATTTTTTAAAACAACAGAACTAAATAAATGTCATACATTACTGCATAATTCAATATTAACAAATTATTGCCTGGGTTCTTAATAGTAATTATTTTACTTTTACATATTTCATCACATTATTCAATCCGGAGTTACAGGCATTTACTTTTTTACAACAAATACTATGCCACAACTACCACAACACACCAAAATACGAAGAAGGCAATGGCCTTGACATAGGAAGCATTGGAACAATAGATGTGAGGATAGGAACCTTGTCACCTGTTCCAAGTGACAAGCTGTCTTTTGTGTCTCCTGCAAGTGATGTTGTTACACCAGCATGAGTTGCTCTGCGGCATATGATACACGGTTTAGGTTGGTCAAGATGAAAGGAAATATATAGGAGAACCAACAATTATTAAGGCTTTAGAGGATAGTGTAATTACAAACAAATAAATGATGATTTTGAATGTTATAATTACAAAATATGGTCTCACATGCTATGTGCACACTTTTAAATATGAATTTTTATGAAAAATTGAATCTTCCTCATCAAAATGGAAGAATTGACAACTTTCTCACTAGGCAGCCACTATTTCACGTAAAAAAATTTTATGTACAATGTTACGATATTTCTATTCACTCCTGCTACATGTAAGAATTTCAGAAAAATCATCACTTCAGTTTTCTGGAGTGAAGAAGTGTTTACTAGGAGAAAACTAATGATGCATTCTTTAGGTAAAAATGAAAAAGATGGTATAAGATGATATACTAAGGGGAGAGGGAATATTGAAGGGTTAGAGGTTGTAATGTTAGGAGAGCAATGAGGAGATGGAAGGTGTCTTTATTTTGTTAAGTGTTGGAGCCTCATCCTATTCCACCTAACCACAAATTTTAAGTTAGATGAATTTAGGGAGTTAATGGGGAAGAATGGGATAATTTAGCATTCAATGTAAAGCTACTTACAAGTAAAGCACCTATGATAATGTGACCTTGCACAACACTGAAATCTGTTGCTGAGGATGAGAGTAGATTGGAGGTTTCTGTGATTCAGGTGCCGAGAAAGACTTATGTAAACAAAAAGGCCGACAAACTAAAAGGTGTTGAGCATGGCAAAAGTAAATAGAAAGATGACGCATGAAATATGGAAAGGACAGGAAAGGTAGATGTGAGAATGAGAGGTACTGAGAAGATGGTTTCAAAGAACGTAAAGCATTGGTAAAGTGAGGCAGATGCAAGAAAAGAGTAGGTATGTTAGATAGCTTGAAGGAAAACGAGGTTATGTGAAACTAGGTGGAGTATTATTAATCTTATGCCCAACATTACTTGCAGCAATTGATATAATTGGTTTGTAGGTTTCCATGGTGCTGGTTTGATGATCTATTCATTGTTGGGTCCTTCGTATGATGGTTAAAAGACAGCATGTGATAAAATGATCTTAACACTACATAATTCCACAAAAAAATGTTTTATTGGTACAGCTAGTTTCAACGCTTGGCATCAGGTACCACGATGATGATGCCAAGTGTTAAAACTAGTTGTACCAATTACATTTTTTTGTGTGGAAATACAGTGTTAAGATCATTTTATTACAAAATGAGCTTCCACAAAGTCGAGCCTGAAACCCTTGAATTCTAAAAGACAGCAGTTCACCTGCTGGCATCCTCGGAAAAAGGTGTCTAGAAACAGCAAAAAACAGTTCTCAACACAATGACCTGAGGGTGCCAGCAGGAGAGCTGGTGAAATTGTCTTTTAATCAGCAAACACATGAAGAACCTGATAATGGAGAGAATATTGATATAATTTACAGAAACCTAACAATAGCTGGTAGAATACCTGTGGTGATGATATTCTGACGGAACAAAACTGAAAAGTTTGAAGTTTTTGTGCATTTTGGTAACTGCATTCATTAATTCATGCATCTCAATTTAACAACTCCAGTTTTTTTTATTCATGATAAAAATATTTTTCCCACACATGAAAGAGATGTTACATATGAAAAAAGAAGTCAAGATTTTTTCTCCAAGTGTAACTAAAAGATTTGTAGGGGTGGCTTATGTTTAGTGAGAGAATATATTCAACCTTATTCAGTAACTTTTTTTGGTTAATCACTGCCTGTATATATAAATATTACGAATTAACACAACCATTGAGCAACCAGGTTTTTTAAAACTTTTATCCAGGAAACGTGTGTTCATCAGTGACTTAAATGTCACTACTGTAAATGTATGAATTTAATTATTTCAAGTTTTACAAAGATTCTATGGAAAAATACATTATTCTTTGCCAGTTCTGGATACCACAAATGAAGATGAACAAATAACAATGAAGTTTTACAACAACACTACAGTTTTCTGTTTTTCTTATCCATAGTGCTGTACAAATTATGACATGAGGACAAAAAGACCAAAGTAAAAGTTCTAGTAATTTCTTTCTCTGGTAAATTGACTTTTGATAAATGGTTCAAAATTTGATTTATTACTATCAATATTAGTGATTAAATTTTAAACAATTATCTAAATAAAACACTAAGCTTAATTCCAAATTTCTGTGGAATTAAACCTAGTCTGTTTTATTTTGATTATGTTGAGATTCCACAAGGTAACTTCACCGACAATTGAATTTAACATTTCATCTCTATATAAAATCTTCCTTCCTATGTTAAATTATGTATTTTATTCACATTATAGCTGTAGTTAGCAAGTGGATTTTAGGGAAAGATTAGATTAGTAATTTGGGATCACTTCCTAAAAAGTAGTTACAGGAAACCTTTGTATGTAGAACTCATGGTATTTGTCTTGGAAGTATATCCTGCTCACCATATAAACTTTCCTATTCATTAGTTTAGATACCTCTCTTTTCCCATCCAAATTACTCTTTATGTTGGTTCTGGAGCATGGAACTAGCAGGCAGTTTGTAAGTTTAAAATTTCCAGTGCTAAAGAGCAAACTGTTTGGTTTTTAGTCTCTTTTCCGGGATATAGGTAAGTCACTTAAAAAAGTGACTTTGATCTTCTTCCTGTAGTATCATACTTACATTATTTTCACTTCAAATAGATTGCCTAGAATGTTTCCTTGTTGAAGGGAGAAAAGTTCTAAGTGCTTTAATCCAAATGGAATTTTAAAGAATGTATAGTATTTTTTGAGTGAATACTGGACAATAGAGAAAATAATAAGTTTCACAAAGCTTAGTCCAAAATATAGCAGCCAGTATACTGAAAGAACTTGTTATTAAAAACCCAGAAGCAGTATATAAAGCTGTCACAGAATTCCTAGGTACAAAGGAAAATGAATTGTCATGGCCATTAAAAAATGTCATTAAGAATTGTAGCAACATAAAAACTGCAGACTGTATAAATATTCAAATTTTGACTTTGTGCATGAAAAATAATTTATGTGGTCATTGGGTATCATTGATATGTCCGTTTTCAAGGCACTCTAAATGTTTAAGCTTAGAGAATGTCATAACTTTCTCTAGTTGGACATTTAGAATGCATGATCCAGATGTGGTATGCATCAGAGAATACTTGAATTTATATTCTGCTTTGAGAAAATCAAGTCTTTCAGGGATGGGTTTCTTGGGAATTTTCTGCTTATTTTTAGATTTTCTAAACAATTGAGCTGAACTCATCCAGTAAGAGGAACTCGACCATCTTTGACCACATTATTTAGATTATGAATGCTAGATATTATCATGCCACCACAGCTAGATTTATACATTATGTACTGAGTGCAATGTGTTAACATATTTAGTCAAAAGCAGCACATTATGATGATAGTCAAAGAGCTTATTGCTTTTGCAGCCTTAAGGCCTTGCTTAATATGGACTTACCTTCATTGAAACCAAAACACTTTGTCATAAGTGTGTGATAGCACACACTTATAAGCCAGAATAGTCAGCTGATAGCTTGTTGTCAGAGTGGTGGGCCTGGGTTCAAATCCAGGAGGGACCCAAATTTAAAACAAGTAGAATCATTTTCTGGGCATCTCTCCAGCTTCCTGGGAGTCAGCAGGTGGTACAGGGAAGGACCTGGCCCACACTGCCATATGGTGACACAAGATAGTAGGTGTTAACTTAGATACATTTCCACAGAAAATTATTAAAAATGCGAACAATTTTGACGATAATCATCATCATCCAGTTAATGACAATTATCATCGAAACAAGTCGTGTTTATTATTTTCTGTGGCAATACATTCAAGTTAACATTGTATTTTGTGTCATTATGGAATTCAATCAGGTGACAGCCTCCTCTGTGAATATTTTTCACATGGTGTTTGGCTTTGCATCAGGTGAATTTATCAAAACCAACCTTCAAGTCAAAATGTGTGGTTTTGGTCATAAGTATAGTTAACATTAAATATTTTTCTCCATTTAGAATTAAGGTACGCCTATCTAAAATAGCCTGCATAACCCATTCACAGCAGTAAGTGTGCTTAGTTGCATGCTCCAACTGACCACACCAATGCAATGGACACACCCGTACACATTATGCATGCTGTCACCAGCTAGTGCCATTATTTTCTATTAAGTATTTGGTCAAACTTTTTGGCCAGTTGGCCCAACATATGCCTGATTAATGCTACCCTCTTCCAGTAATTTAGAAAAGTATTTCAATACATCAATGCTGAAAATACTGTTCTCTGATTCTTAAAAAAAATTCAACCATATGGTTATTGGGGTGGATTTAAATATCCAGATGGTTTAGATGTGAATGGGTTAATGTGATTGTCCTCATCAGTAGAGTGGAAAAAGTTATTCTTTATGAAGGTATAAGTTTTGTGTGTTTTATTTGTCAAATTGTGCTCTCATCCAAGTTTTTTTTGTTGATTTGCTGCTTTGGCTTAATTATTTTGTTTCCTTACATTTTAATGTCTCTTTTTACCAGGTCTAGACAAGATTGAATTTCTCCAGTCTCATGAGAATATAGAAATTTATCAAAAAGCTTTTGATATCATAGAGCAATACTTTGGCACAGAGGAAGACGATTCTCGTGTGGCCCCATCTGTGGACTGTGGAGGGCAACAATACCAATTTAATGCTGATCAGAGTGTCCCTATGGGTGGATTTCAGTTTTGAAGTTCTCTTGATTTGCCTGCTTCCGAAATATCCCAGTTATTATCTGTTTCTTCTAAATCTGTCCATCTCCAGTCCTGCTACTTTCCATGGTAGATCGTTACCTACACTTTGGCCTGTACGATCTCTTGCAAGTGAGCAGCCTACTGAAATATGCATCATGGTGTGGAGACAAATTAGAAGAATTCAAAGAATCATGCAAGTGTTGAGGAAGGAAACTAGAGTGCCGCTTATTTAAAAGAAAGTCCTACAAAGTGAAAAATCTAATGGATTAAATATAGATAGTCATTAGTAGTGATTCTTCTTTCACTTCCTTTGAAGTTAGAGGAGAGTTTCCTAGGAATATTGTTGGGTTTAATGCCTAAGCCTTTTAAAGGACAAAAAATTTGTATTCTTTTCCGATGTTGAAGAAAACATTTGTACAATCTTGCATGTATGTTTACTTTCAATTCTGAAGGAGACTATTCATTTGATTTGTCTTTTTCAGAATCAGATGAAGGAACTATTTATTTAGTTACCATTGATTGTAAGTTTTTATACTTACACTGAATTCATTGAAATCTATTCAGTGAAAACCTTTTAAGGATGTAAAAAGTGGCTCTTCTGTAAAAATACATTTTTGTGAGTTCATAGATGTTTTTTAATGAAATTGCTTGGTCTGCTGTTTCATTTTCTGAATTATCATTAGATAGGCACTAAATAGGATGTTGGTGTCAAATGAATATTCAGTGGGACGAGTGGCTAAAAGATTTCAATTGTTTATCGGTGAATGTAAATTTCTACTGGCTTACATTCTGTTATGAATTTACAAACTTTGTTTATCCATGTTACTCAATTTGCATTTTTTTAAATGGCTCTTTAATGGAAAATGATGTAAGAGTGGCTTAAAACATAAATCCTGAGCATTGAATTTCAGTGTTGCGGGGAAATTTTGAAATATTTGTTATCTTAACACCTTGGAAATCAGATGTGCTAACCAGTACACTGAGAAACTAATACTGAGAGGGGACTTTTTTTTTTATAGAAAGAACAGAATGTACCCAGCGTTTAATGTCAGCCATTTATATTTATGCTTTTTTGGCACCCTTTGCATTACTCATATTTGGATATTTTTGTGCCAATTTCCATGCTGGCTGGTATTTGATAGGGGTTCTGCTTTATGGTATTGAAATTAAAGAAATTATTTCAAACCATTATTCCTTTAGTATTTTTCACCAAAAGGAATCCTCTGAGATCAGAAATGCAAAAGTGGCATTAAACCCCCTGTGTTTAACAACCTCATAAGCGTCTTAACATATAAGTGAACCTGATGCTAGTATCATTCACAAAAAGTTGGTGTGTGCTTTGGTATGTTAAGTTTCCTATGTAATACTTTGTCCAATGAAGTTTAACCTCTGGCATAAACATGCTATGTATATCAGTGGCTCGTGTAATTAATTGCATCACCCATGGGAATTTAATTTTAAATGATAGACCCAACTCTTTCATTATAAACCAATGATACTAGCATAGGAAACCTTGGGTATGTGTGAAAGTGTTGCTACTTGACTAATATGACAACTTTACAAATTTGAAGTGACTATGTGACGGCGAATTCTACAAGACTCTGGCGTGGAAAACATGGATGTGGGAGTGGCCTGTTAAGCAGTCTTAATTGGGCATTTGATGCTGTTTATCCTTCTTGAGAGTGATGAAATTGTCTTTTGACTTGGAAGTGGATTTCCATATTTTTCTGAGCACCGAGGCTCTGCTTAATCAAGAAAGTTATGTGAGCCAACGAGGAACTACTAAGGAGCATAAATCTCAAGTTTTTTTTCCACCAGCTGTATTTATTTTATCAAGCCTGTTCACCTTCTACTGCTTTCAGCAGTGGTGCCTATGACTTTTTTAATTTTGAGTTTGTAAATACTATTTGGTAATTGAATCATTTATGTGCTTCATTCAGATAGTGTTCTATCTAACCATTTCAGCATAAGCTTTTGTAAGTTGTACAACAAGGTAACTTTTTGTGTGAACCATTCACATGCAGGCATATTTTGTTAGCTGTGATGAATCCAGTGTTAATTCCATGAATGTGTTTCTGCTACAAGAAATTATCTTGCAAAGATTAAAAATAGGTGCCTTGGTCAGTACATACATTACTTCAATTGTATGTATAAAGCTTGAATTGCTGAGTTAAATTCTAAAACTACCTCAGGCAGGATTTCCATTGAAGGTGTCCTGCTGTTTGTCTTTATTTTATCTTGTTGCAGTGCTAATCTTTCTTGTTAAGCCACATGCAAGGAATTTCATGGCTTACTAAAAAATAATTTATATCACATTCATGGAATTTGCTATGGTAGTTGGTCCAGCAATGGTCATAACATGTGGCCACTCCCTGATTGAGCATTACATTATTAATTAGTTTTCTTGAAGCCAGATAGTGACTTTTCTCAGATTTACTTTGTTTTGCAGGAGCAAGAAAACTATCTTCGACAGACTGACAATTGTATAAGACTGTTTTTTTAATGACTGGTGACAAGTGGTGTGCATGTGTAGTTTTTCATAACTGATGACATGTAGTATGCCACAAAGCACTACAAAAAATTTGAAATTACTTCTTGAGATTGATCTGTGATACAATTTATGTACCAAAGCTTTCCTTAAACCCAAGCCAAAGGGCACAGTGCTGGCAGCATACTGCATTTATCAGTTTTTTAAAAACCTTGCCTTGGATCACCGGAGTAACTTGTCTTTGTTTGGGTATACCTACTGTTAATAAAGTACACACTAGTCATTAAAATTTGGGATTTGTATTCATTTAATACTGAAAAAAATGTGATAGTAACCGTTCAATTATAATTTTTAAAAAGCATGTTCGAGATCCTCGATAATCCTAATGATCAAGGCTGAGGAGAATGTAAAATATATTAATAAACTGGAAGGCAAGATGAGTTTTATCAATTATTTATATACCTTGTCATGAGAACAAAGTAAATAATTTATTGTACACATCACAATATCAATATTCAAATACTGGTTCTGGAATGATTTTAATATTATTCAATATCCGAGATAGGAGAGGATTAAGGATATCATCTCCAATCTTTGGACTCCAATGACTTCTCAGTGTGTTCTGAACTTCATAGTAAACGTTTCCTTCAGATATGGGAATTTTAACTGTGAAAATGTAAACGGTACTATGTACATTGGGATAATCCGAATCAAGCAAGCTATGCAAGTCTTTTGCAACGCTGCCATCAAGCTCCTCAAGGTTATACAAAATGAGTTTTCTGCATTTTTCAATTTTTGGTACAAAATTATTCAACAGGAATCCTGGCTTTATTCTTTGATCACTTCCGAATATCTTGGAAATGTCCTCGTCTCCGCATTCGTCAATGCCATTTTTCAGATGTAAGGCAGCATGTGAAATTTCACTAGCTAATATATCTGTGGTTTTAACAGCTTCACTGTAAGCCATAACAAAAACCAAAGGGGACTTGTGGCCACTTCTGACAAACTCACTTATCTGTCCAGCGATGGTGCTCCAAGTTTCGCGGTTCTGATGGGGATAATTACTTCGCCAGGCATGGACGTAATTCCTGATTTTATCGGCCATATTTTCAGGAATTTGCTCTTCCAAGCTTGGTGAAATGCCATTAAAATACGATATCACTAAAATGGAACTAATTGCAGCAGCGATGATCCCGATCTTGTTTGTCTGAGCAAACCTTTTTCCGCTAGATAACTTTGGAATGGGAGCGGGTCTGTCGGGAATACGTTCCCTTTCAATAGAATCTTCCGATTCATCCTGTAAAAAAGTGAAATTGTTACATTTAGCCTATATCAAACTTTTTGCACTGGTTTTCCATGCCTCTTCTTCATTTAATAATTTATCTATTAAATTATGGTAAATTGTGCTCCATATTCGAAGTTGCTTTTTGGAAAGAAACTAAATCCATACAAAACATTTATGTAGTTAAATGAGGTCAATGTTTTGATTGCTGGCAGGAAATGATTGTAAAAAGAATACTAGACCAGCAAAACTAAAATGAACTTACCTTATCTGGTTCACTGGAAGATGTCGAATCATTACGACTTTCTTTCGGACGTTTCTTTTCCATTATTCCAGTTATAATTACACAAGAAAGTACAACACCTTTTTCCGTTCATGTGGTAAGGTAGTAGTGGCCATAGTTACGGACAGTGGTAGAAAACATGCACCCGCATCCTTGAACCAAATTTTACTGGTTTGGTAATTATCATTTCCAGCTGTAGAGGCGCTGACGACTGATTGACTTTGAGGCGGGTGGTTTCGGTGTCTAATTGATTATATTCATAATTGATCATATATAACATTAACATAAAAACTTCGAAAGTATTCCACCTCTTCGTAAAATACTTTATAACGCGGGCCAAAAATTATTACACAATTGATACTAGCATTAATAGTACTTTATATTAAACCGACCTTTAGTAACAGAAGATTGTGGTTTCCACTACTAAATCAAAAGAAATTTGGAATATTATAAATTTTAATTTAAATATTGGCACCAAAGATCATTTACCCAAAGTCTTAAATTCCAGTGGTAATCCTATACCCAATTTATCCGTATTTACTTATGCAGTTGCTAATCACTTCTCATCCTCACTTTCTTCATTGAGTTCCTATAACTCTGATGCCTACTTAGGAATTCCCACCCACCCTAAGTCACTATTTCTCAAGCCATGTTCAGCAACTGAACTCAAAGCCATAGTACTCAGGTAATAAACGTAGTGCTGGTTTGGATGAGATACCTGGATATATCCTAGCAGAATCTTATTCTTTTATTAAGGATCCCCTACTCTTATTTAGTAAATGAGTCTCTTCGGTTGGGCCACATCGCTAAACCCCTCAAGGAATCAAAAGTCATTCCTGTTTATAAGAAAAAAGGTGATTTTGAGAGTGAAAAAAGAAGTTTTCTGATGAGGTCTTCTTTGAGCCATTAGATTTGGCAATTGTAACAATGATGTTAAGTTCACGAGTGTGCTCACAATGTTTTAATAGTAGCCTATGTAACAAAGAATGGAACGCCACTAGTTTGTGACTATTGGGGTGGCAAGAATCAGCTGGGATGACACTATCCATATAACACGGCTTTCTATAGACACCAAAATAATGTCTGTTATTCGCTCTTTTTATATTCAAGTCCAAAAAGTTGGTCATTGGATTCAAGTTCCATGGTGAATACAATGTTGGGATTTTGGGAATTGAGGAACTTAAGAAAGGAGTCTAACTGTCTGAAGCTGCCAGTTCAACAACAAATAATGTCATCAACGTACCTGAACCAATAGAATATATTGGTTAGGAGAGGATTGTTGGAGTTGAAAATACTGCATTCCAAGTGATTCATAAATATCTCAGCTAATAAAGGCGGAACCCATCGCCAGACCTTCAGTCTGTTGGAACCATTAAATAGGAAGTAGTTTTGTCTTAAGCACAATTCAATGAGCAACTGCAATTCGCCCCCCACCACAGGGTTAACCCCAGAATCGTCTAGTGAGTTCTAAGGTTTTCCCAATAGGCACTGAGGTGAATAAATTTTTGACGTCAAATGAAACGAATTTGGAGTTCGCAGGTAGTGAATATTCATTGAGTTTTTCGGCTAGTTGAATGGAATTCCAATTTCATATTTAGAAGAGAACTAGGTATACTGAGGAGCAGAAAGTTTAACTTGGAAGGAAGTTTGTGAGACGGGGTGCCGATGCCAAAAACCACAGGGTGGATTGGGACTCCATCCTTGTGTATTTTAGGTAAACTATAAAATCTGAGGAGTAATGGATTCATTTCATAAAGCCTGGTTTTCTCTCTCTCACTGAAAAGGCCAGAACACAAGGCTATGGCTAACTTAATATTTGTCTGGAACTTTGAGGTAGGGTCTTTGGGTAAACACACAAAGGAATCATTACGAATAACTAGTTCACATTTTTTGAGGTAATCCGATCTATGGAGTATCACTACACTGTTACCTTTGTCAGCTTTGGAGATGAGCAGACCCTCTTTCTGCAACTTTCCAGAATGAGATTTGATGATTTTCCAGTTGTCAAGCCTGCTTGTCACCCCATTAGCGATGCAAAAATAGGAAGATATGGTGTCTGCACACAGTTGTTTTCGGGCTAGGATGTCCTCCATGAAGAGATAACTGACAGTCGACAGCCAGATATTTTAATGGCCG
>WURS02000016.1:3672229-3689562 GCA_011762765.2 Rhinocypha anisoptera | reverse complement strand
AACCCTCTCTCTATTTCTCACACAAGGAATGTGAGAGAGAGACTATCCGACTATACGTCATGGTAGGTGACCGCCAACTGGCTGCAAATTTAATGGTCAAAAGTCTTCTTTCGATGGTCAAGGTATAGATGATGACAATTATCATCGAAACCAGTTGTGTTTATATTTTTCTGTAGAAATACATCTAAGTTAGCACCTATATTTTGTACCCTTGCCCATTCTGTATTGTAACTCTTCCCTCCTGCTTTCCTTGCAGCAACCCCGGGTTATTTTGTAACCTTTTCACCCAGACTATCATGTTCACCTCAAAAAACCTCCCAGCCCCACCCATTTTGTGAAAATAGGTTATCTAAGTATCTTAAGATTCTTGACCATAATAATAATTATAATTATTCCAGGGATAGCAACAGAAATAAAAACTTTGCATTCCACACGAAATATAAATTTATTACTCAACTAGTTTCACTACACAGTAGCATCTTCAGGAATGAAACTATAAAAGGAGGACCAAGTCTTTCCACAAAGTCTCGGCCTTAACCATTTCTCAAATTATTCCAGAGGTTTGTTTGACCAAATCTATGGAATATTTATGATTATTATATAGGTTATAGGATTTTAGATGAAGAATTGCATTAGCAAAAGAAACCTTTATAAAAAGGAAGGAGTTGAGGAAAAGTTAGAGTCTTAAAGAAGGAGTTGAGGAAAAGTTAGTCTTAAAGAAGGAGTTGAGGAAAAGAACAGTACAAATCCTTATACATATTAGCGTAGCATTAAATTATTCCAAAACCTGGTACCTGAGGAATGATGATGAGAATAGTTTGGAGGCTTTTAATATGTGAGCTTGCCAAAGGATAGAGAAGGTGAAGTGGACAGAGAGGAAAACAAATGAAGTGTTAAAAATGGTAGGGGAGGAGAGGCGATTATCTTCAAGAGGTACTCAAGAGGCATTGGGCTGTTGAGAAATGTGATAGGGAGTAGAATGTTGGGTAAGCAAGGTCTGGGAAAAAAAGGATAGGGATTTTGGAAAGAATGATAGGTGGTGGGAACTATGCAGATTTGAACAGGGATTAAGTTAACAGGTAGTGGAAAAAATCTAAACTGAAACTCATCCAAGACCTACCTTAACTGGTAGATTACCCTTCATCATATAGGTTGTTTTGAATGCACAGCACACTTGATAATGACGTTAAAATGCATCATGCCACCAATAAAAATGGTGAAAACTATAATATGTTGAGTTTTGTTTCAATTTTTGAGTTTGAATTAACCAAAATAAAATTTGAATTACCCACGATCTTTTCAACATTGTTTACATATGAAAAGCTAGGGACCAAAATAAATATTCGGAACAAAGATGATTTCAAATTTGCAGTAGATCAAATTATCCAAGTTCCACTGTATTTGCAAACTGGCATTACTACAGGTGATCTCAAGTCTATATTCACATTTGGAAAATTTACATGCTGACATGCAGGTTTGTAACATAGAGGACTTATTGCAGTCATCAAATTAATCACAGAAAAGAACTGTAAGTTGAGCTGGACAGATGAGGATAATCTCACCTCCAATTAAGACTTTTTGGCATTCAGGATATGGGTGCCAGTTTAGTGCCTTGAACACAGACACAGTAAAATCCAGAAAATCAGCTGGTCATGACAAAATACTTTCCTATTGTCATTCGCCATATCCTTTACTCACCTGGTTTCAACACACCCCAGACAGAAATATGATGTTGGAGCATCTAAAGCTATATGATGATCAGCTGAGAGCAAATTTACCAAATCTTGTTACTTACCTGATCCGATATTTGTGGCTCAGGAAGCACAAGCTTGCTTCTTTTTCGAGCTGGCTCTTGATTCTGGAGCATAGCCACAGGGATGTCATTTTCTTTTCTCTGCTTCAGTTTTTGCTTGTCCTTACGCCTTTCTCTCTGAAAAAATCACAAGGGATAAGAGATGTTAATAAGGGCGAATTAAGGAATAAGGGAAGCGTTGGCAGCGGGGTATCATCCCCGTCTGCCAATCCGGAGGTCCCAGGTTCGAATCCTGGCTAGATATTTTTTCATTCGCCACCTAGGGCATGAATGTGCGTTTCATCTTTGTTATGTTACCATGTTATATTGCACCATAGTTTTCTTAGTGCTGTGTGTGGGGAACTGAATAATAAATAAATAAATTATATGTGGCTTTGAGAATAAAAGCTCCTAAATCAGTCAAATAAACTAATTTGTTCTTCAACCAAAATTTTAATCCGTAGAAAAAAAAATGACACAAACTCTGCAATTAGCTGAAAATGCAATTTTCTAAAGGAATTAAGTTAAAATAATTCAATTTAAATTTATAATTGTAATTCAATTCAAATTTATAATAAATATTTCAATTAATTTATAAACGAAAATGCCACAGGTAATTTACAAAGTTTAATCCTCCCTTTTCAATTACACAAATTTTTATTTAATAATATGCTAAGAACAAAAAGAAGAGAAAAAAATCCTGATTATAGAAAAAATGGCAATGATAATTGCCTATGTGCGGGCACAGATAGTAAGAAGATCACTGTCATTAGAAACCAACAAGCATATAAGAAAGAATTTCCTTCCTATCTTTTCCACAAAACTATGCCTACCATCCTTTCTCCAAAAAAAAAATCCAATGTCGGCACTGATCTGTATGTAACATTGCTCTGAATCCAATTGGGTTCAGAGCAAAGTTACAAACGAGTCTTAGTTTCCTTGATTTTTTTAATCTTGCGGCGTTCCAGAAATGGGCGATCGTCTTAGAATCAGGCTCATCTTAGTTTTGTGCAATTACATTAAATCAACAGAGCCTTTCTTTCTTAAGAAACGACTAAATGTCGTACATCCTCACTCACCCTTAAAGGGTGGTTATTCGTAATTATTTTAAATTCTGTGTTACCTGTGTCAATGAAAAATCTGTGATTTAAACATGCTTGTATTGGTCCTGCACTTTTGAGATAATATATTTTCACTGAACATGTTTTGTAATATTTTAATCATTGAGACGAGCATATTATTCAACAGGAAATCCAGAATTTCAATTTACTCGATTGGGATTGCGATATTTTGCAGGTCTCAAATATGATTTCCACCGTCTCATGTGATTGTGATAAATGATGTCGCCATGGATATTTAACAGTAGAGTTTAAAAAAAAAAGGTTATACCTCCTCCCTTTCAGAATGCAGCTCCCCATCTAAGTGCTGTTGCCTCAGGCGAGCAAAGTCAGGACCCATTGGATCATATTCTTCGGTACTGGTGTCATGAAAACCTGGAGCTGGTCGCTTCTCAAATGGGATCTCAGCATTGTAATCAACACCTCTTTTCTTCTTCTTTCGTGGAGGCAATTCAATGCCAGCAGCTCGTAGCTCTCTCCTTTTCTAAAAAAAAAAATAAACAAGAATTAACGATTTGATACATGTTGTGGAGAGTATTTAAATCATTTTTTGTGCATAACATTGTAACACTAGATTCAAAGACATTGTTTATGTTTTCTAATTATCTCACATCAGGGGAAATAAAGGCAGAATTTTACTCGACGAAGAGTCCATAAGTGAAGATTCCAACACAACCATGTGAAACTTACGGTATCGAGAGGGAAAGTAACTTTATACCTGCAATGCAGCTAGTCTCCTGGCTTCTTCAAGCTGTTTTTCTCTGGCTTTTCGTTTGGCCTTTTTACCTTGGGTATTAGCCAGACGAGCCCTGGCTTCAGAAAGCATCTCCAACTCTGGAAAAAATTTTTAATAGCTGTACATAGAAGTCTTCACTGGTACACGATAAAAACTTAATAAACATGTATCACAAATTTTTCTCTCAAATTAAGTATTCACATTACCATCTTCATCCATATCCTTTGGGTCAGGTCTTGCAGGCTTAGTTTCCGGATTTGGATCAATTTCCCCAGGTTTCAATTTTCGGGGATCATCAGCAGCATCCTCACCTTCCTCCTTCTTTTGAGCTTGATCTCTGTAACAAAAAAAACGCTAATGATTCTTTAAGGTATAGGTTATATTGTTGGGTAGCACTCTCAGTTAAGGTACATCTCACACACAAGAGATATTCATATCTTTCCAAGCACTGAGCCGCTGTCCGACCGATTATGGGTGAAATAGTTCTCCATTGAGTAGGCATCAACTTCGCAAGATGTAAAAGTTTTTCGTCTTCTTCTCGGCTCCATTCAGTTTTTTTGATACTTGGATCAAGCCATTCGTACCAACGAGCTTTGCACTGTTTCGCTGATTTTCTATGTAGGAGCGATGCGATCCGAGACCATTGATTCTTCCCATATTTCATAACAGCTGCTTTTAATATTTCATCCTATAAGAGTTATTAAATCATTTAGTGGACTCAAGTTCTTCATAAGTGATTTATCAGCAAACAACCTGACAGGGTCTAAAGAGAAGTAAGACACTAAAAATTGAAAGATTCTCACCTCAGTGTTTCTCCAAACACCTCCTTTTATCATAATACGCGGCATCTTGGCGGTAGCAAATTAAAATCAACAGGGAGAAAACAATTCAATCTACTTAAATTCTGATCATAAATTTCCCTAGACAAGAGCCACGGAATATCGTGTCATACGGCCTTATTTTCCTGGAAAGGTACTGAAGTGCAACAAAATACACTTCGTTCACAGCCTTAGGTTTTGATGTACAAACCCAGACCACACTAACTGAACTTACACAAACCACTCATTCGCAATTTCTGGGTTTGATTGTTTATATTGAACCTCATCGACCTCAACCATTTCATCTGATATATCGACTCCTCTCGGTTCGATTATGTCCATAAATCGAAAGTAACCCGAACCGCAGGGAACCAAAGGGTACCAAGAAATTGTACCTGAATTGGTTTGAGTAAATTAACAATATTTCCTCAATACTGCAATGGCCAGCCCATCAAAAGGCAGCTCAAAAAAGTGTCCAATGTCATTAATTGACAAGTTAGGTTTAAAACCCCTAACTAAGCATAACATTTTATTTTACTACATACCTCTTCAAAGCGCTACGAGCTATGCAAGTTTATCTGTTAATGTTGTTAATCCGAATCTCGTGGCAAAGTGCGTAAAACATTATTGAGATTTGTATTGAGCTACATATTCCTATATATTTATAATTGTTTCTTCATTCTCAATTTACTTAGGGTAATACCCAGGAGCGATATTACTAGTATGCTTCTGGTCAATTCCATACTTGGTTCTGGGCTATACATTTACAATCGACCCCACCTTCAACACGCACCTGTCAATCATCGGATTTTGTTCAGGTATGATTGGCAACGTGCACTTTTTCTCGTTCTTGTACATTTTAATTTCTGAACACAATATTTCTCTTTCAGTGCGTATGGTGCGGTGGTGTTCAGTTTTGGATCTGTCCTCTTGTGGGCTGTTATCCGTAGTCTGTTGCCCGAACAAAATTGTGTGTGTACCATCTTAGGGTTAACATCTAGTGTGGCATTAATAGGTGTCGGTAAAAAATATCTTGATTATGTAGACTCAGCGACGAGTTCATAAGAGGTGTCTTGTTGATTTTTAAATTGACTTACTAAATATTTAATCTAATAGCTCATCGACTGATAAATGTAGTGAATTGATCGTTTCACTTCAATATTGAATGTTAGTAGTTAACCGTTTCAGGCATGATTATGGCATTTTTATTTGGGAAACTGATGCCATCGGTGTACAATTCACAATCTGAATTTTAAGATGAGGTTTTAATGTAAAATATTTTGTGGGTTGCGGCACAGCTTCTATATTTCTTTTTGTGACTCATTTGTAAATAAATCATTGGTTGTAAGACAATAAAACTAATTAGAGATCCTTTTGCCTCCTATGTTATCATTGTTGTTATATTTGAAAAGGTAGAGAAAAGTGAAAAGATTAGATTTCAAAAATTATTTTATTTGGAGAGTGTACAAAACTAACCGCTCACGTTTTACAATATTTGCTCACAGAAAAAATAATCACCAGAATGGTATACTTTATACATATAATGACTTTTGACATGTTTGATATTACTAATAAGTTTATGGCACTACGCTTACCCCAAATGCATATCTAAGGAATTACTGAAACTTACAGATTATCTCACATGATTACATCTGGTATTACACCAACACATCAACTTTAATTGAACTCTATTGGTTAAATACATTAAATCTACTTGACTCGTAGCAAAAAACTATCAATACATTTCATAATTGAAAAAGCACTATAAATGCAATGCATTTGCAGTGTTTTTGGCATTCCAAGATGTAATTGCACAATTTTTCAGTTGTGCTGAAACACTCGAGCTATAAAAAATTGGTATTATTACTGTTTCATATATTAGATGACATGTTAGCATTTTGTTAAAAGGCCTAAAAATATTTTAGGTCTTTTACATTTCAGATTAGGTATGAAGAATGCATTCCAAATAATTCAGGTCATGTGCCTTTTAGAATACCAATTCCTTTTTATGAGGATTTTAACAATTCAGTGTGACAACTTCAATTTTATACTGAAATAGTTACAATAAGATAGATTATGATCTTCAATTCAATATTAATACCAAGGCGTGGGTAACCCATTTTATGACTGCTTTCAAACCTGAACACCTTGCAACATTCACAACAGTACTAGTATTATACATACATATATTTATACTCTTATGATTAGGAGATTATTAATAAACTTAACATCATCATAGTCATTTGTATAAGTAGGTACATCCTATTAAGAAAAGTAAGCATTGTTATTCCTAAATGTAGTAACATGGTTTTGGGTTGGTTATGAACTTTTATGTGTTTTGCTGAATTGTGAATGAACTGCGGTTTTGGAATGTAGAGTCAAAGTGTGAAAAAAAACTTTTATACAGAGGACCAGTAGATTTGCTTCCCAGGAGAATTGTCATTGTGTGATCAAAACTGGGAACTTGATATCTAAAGGGAGACAAATAGCTATCCTGGGAGCATAATTTTTCGAGGTAGATTATTTTTTGTGTAGCCCAGAGACTTTTGTACATTTTAAAGCCATCGTATTATTTTGTGAACAGCAGACAGTCTGCATCACAATTAGGTAGATAATTTTAAGAACAAATTTTGGTTTCCATGGCGAGTAAAGAGAAGTTAAAAATATCCGTAAGAAATAAAAGTAACCAACTTTAATCATTGCTCCATAATTATGGAAATGTATGCATAGAAGACAGCTCAGTGTGTGTACATTCAGAGAAAGTTATACTTGCAATCAATGAATCACTAGATAATGTACTCAAACTGGGAGGAATTAAAATTCATTTCACCAGACAATTGCCACCTCATGGAGATATTTTCTGAAGTATGTATTTGGGACCTCAAGGTAGTATGATCGACATTGTAGATTAACAACCACACGGTGTATAACCTTAAGGTTGGTTTGATAATTAAGGCTAGAGGTCACCTAGTACTAAGCCCAACAGCATATTAAAATTCACATGCCAGGATTGGAGGGGCAGTTCCTTACCCTATAATGAGGGTATTTCCCAGGAAGATTCCAGAAAATCACTCTGCTTTGGTTTTACCTGGAGGTGACCAGAGGCACCAGCAGGACTTGAACCCAGGTCCCCCATTCGGTAGCCAAGTGCTCTATTCACCAGGCTATAATGACCTCCATTGAAAATTACACTATAAGAAACTGCTGCCCTGTGAGGAATTTGGACCTTTGGAAATGGAAAAATGAACAAAAATACTCTTCACACACAAGGGAATGATTCACATTTCACAGAAAAACATTTGTAATTACTGGCCAGAGGTCCTTGTTAGAAGTAGATTTTTATAGATTAGTGATGCCAGATCTTATAAGAACTTAAGATAATTCTGTGAAATGTTAAATACAATGGTCGAAATTTAAATGAATTTGGGTCAATGTTAGTTGAGAGAGTACAATATGCAGTGAAACTTGTCTTAAGCGGAACCTGTGGGGACCACGACATTTTTCTAGATATGACAGGTTTCGCTTAAGACAAGTTTCCCTGTAATATACTCTGTGCCCACAGGAGATATAAATGCAAAAAATATTCTATGGTAACAACTCTGCTTCCTTTTGCAAATTTTAAAATAAGACCTGTGGGTGTATCCCCCATCATGCTATTTTCTTTGAGAAGTTTACATTGCAACTTAATATTAAGCTGTGATATTACATATGCTTGCCATTAGGTCCAAGTTTTAGCTTTTGTGATATACATTTCCTTATATCTTCATTATGATCACTTTCTTTATTCGATCTAATTATTCCAATTTGTGACACTTACACTTTTAAATGTATATTTCTCCCTAGATGTCAAATGGGAAAGAAAGGATGGTGGCAATATTCTGGAGGGGAAATTTCTCTTGAATCCCTATTGTGAACATTTTTCTTTGTTCCTGTAACTAGTAAACACATTATGTCTCCAATGTTCCCATTTGTTCTTAGGTAACACTATGCTAGGGATGATGTCCGAGTCTCAGCTGAAATCTTACGGGGTGCACAATCTCGTTAGCAAAAACTGAGAACACATTTTCTGAATTTTTGCCAATTCCATCAAACTCAAACAATCACAAAGTAGTGAAAAAGTGTAACAAATGAGAATTCAAATCATTAATGTGTCATTTAAGTTCAATCATTATTAAGAACTTTAGGCATCAGTAATCACCTTAAAGATTGATAGACGAGGTTGAATGCCACTTAACATTAAGTCCTGTAGCAGGTGAAATTTACATATTCAGGATGGGAGTATGTCACGTACTTTGATCTCCAGGGAGATTCGACCATCATCAAATCTCACAGATTTGAATTGGTTTAATGTTTCCAGATTCATCGTGCATTTTGAGGGCCTCTAATCATTAGCTAAATTTGACTAGCATTTCCTCATGTTAAACCTGAAAGTTGGTATAATATGTGAAAGTAGAGCACACCCAGTAATAAGCCCAATGACTTGTGAAATTAGGGAAGAGGGACTTTTCTTTCCTTGTGTTTTATATGTTAAGACCTAATACCCAGAAAAACACTTGGCTTAGGTTTAGCTGGAGGCATCACTGGTATTTGCATCTGGGTCCCCTGGTCGGTAGCTGAGTGCTCTGCCCTCTGGGTCACTGTCACCAAAATATCTACCTACACTTAACCCCTCAGGCACATCTGACGTAGATACTACGTCAGTTGGAATCCAATCCGAGGGACGTCTGATGTAGTCACTATGTCCTACGGTTTCACTTGTATAATGTTATATTTATGACAATAATTATTTTAAAAGGTTTAATTTTAATAATTTAAAAATTTTAATATTAATTTATAAAGGGTACAATAACTCGTTTAAAACCAATTCTCCTCCGTACTCGGAGATTTAAATTAAATTTAAAAGGCCATGCCAGAGGGGTTAAGGATTAGCTATATAACTCATACAAATTCCTCATTATTTATCAGAAATTAGTGGACATTACACATTGAATATATGCTAGGTTAATCCCTTTCTTCTAAGTAAGGGCAATGTATTGCCTGGTTTTCAAGAATAAGTATATTTTTATAATGGTTAGTTATATAATTTTTCCTGTTGGTGAAACTTATAATGTCCTGAATAGTATGTTAAGGACACATCAGGATATGTATGTGCACATATATTTGGTGTAATAATGAAGTTTTTGTGCTGCAAGAAATACGATCATGAATTATTTTGTATTTTTAATTTTTTTGTTACATCTATAGCTCCAGAATGTCTCTCTCCTATGTTAGGTTATGACCTCATTCTGGCTATGGCAAGAAGTGGATCACCATTGTCACAATAGTGAAATTAAATACTTATTTTCCCATTTAGTACAGCACAGAATATTACTAGAAAGTAAAAGATATATTTGCAAATAACCAATCTGAATGTTATCAATTTAGTTATGTGGATGTAAATATAAAACACAAATGTGGAAATCATCAATAAAGAACTTGCAGAGATAAATGTAAATCATTGCAATGGCAACTAATGTAAAGTCAAAGATAAAATGTGTAGATTGCCTGTATAAGATGACCCAAAATCTAAATTTTGTCATCCAGAATACCTTTTTCATGTTCTTAAGAATATCTTCATCAGAAAGCTTGAATTTTAATTAATATCCTTGAATTCATTTAAAAATATAGTCCTTACTGTTTGCATAATTAATATGAATAATTTTGGAGGTATTGCATCTTGAATAATTTTTTTAATGGATTAACTACATAATTGTTAGACGATTTGCACAAGCTGCACCAATAATAAACACATCAAGTATAGAAAACATGTACCTCTTTTTAAGAACTTAGTATCATTATTTTTGGAAGCATTTCTGAAGTTTGATCATCCATTTAAAGAAGTAAAAAAATATAAAAGGCCCCTCAAAAGAATTTTTATTCGAACGGAAGGCTATGTTTAAAAGATATTTCAATAGGAAAAAAATGTTGCCAACATAATGACTGATCTGGGTAGAAGAGTTGAAGTGCATGGTAATTCACCACAGAGGTTTTTTTTAATGAAGTAATTCCATTAATAACTAGATGACAGGGCTATCCAATCTCATCTCCCTTATGAAAGACAACTAGCACTCAATTCTCCATTATTCAATGACAGAGAAACTGCTTGTGTTAATGCATAAAGAAGACTGAGGGACCAGAGCTATTAGCTATCCTACTATTTACTCAGTATTGTACCTGAATATAATCCAATGGCTGTCCATATACCTAAATTCTGTCCATCCATTATCATAAAATTTACTGTAAGATATTTCTTGAGTTTAAACTACATTTCTCCTATGAATGTGACAAATAAGCAATTAATAGGACTTTTAACAAGAGATAATGTGGAAGAAATAATAAGAGATAAACTGTAAATAGCACAGTAAGGTTTTACTTAAAATCACCAAGGTCTCAACAAATTATGTCACCGTAGGTCCTATAGAATTATGATACCTAGGTCATGTTAAATAAAACCATTATGTGGAATTGACAACGTCTACCTCTTTTCTTTTCCTTGGATAAATTCCACCAAGTGAAATTAGAGATAGTCTCATCTGTCAACCCTTTTAGTGCCAGCGGGACAATCTATCTGCCTTATGGGTATTGCCAAGTGCCATGGGCTGATCTATTGGCTTGATTTTTTGTTTAATAAATAATTTTTTCTTAAATAGTTTAGGAGAGAAAAAATACATTTAAAAAAATATTTCTGTGTTTTGGATGTAAATAAAAAAATATGATGTTAACAAATTGATATTAATATATATCTTTTCCATTTATTAATGTATAAATCAACAAATTCCATGAAAAAGCCCTTTTTATTTTATGCATATACCAGTTGATATGGGCTGGCACTAAAATGGTTTAAGGCAATGTTTTCATATCCCACCTAAGGAATTGTGTAACTCTACCCTCTTCGAAGCCTGACAAAAAACATAGTTAAAATGTGAAAAATCCTACAGAGAAATTCAAGAAAGTAATTACAGTTTGCAATTTTTTATACCTTTTGGTAAACAGTAATATAAAATCAGGTTGTAATCAATTTCCTTTAATGGCATGTAAAAGATTTTCGGTTTTCATTCTTTAGGACATTAGTTTGGGACCAAGGCAATGTACGTGCATCCAATATCGAGAGGAAGTGATCCATAAATTCACAATTAATAAACTCCCAGAGCTTTCCATTATTTATGGCACTATAGTTTCTAATAAGAAGGGGTGGCAGAAAAAAATAAAGTTTCAGTAATATGTTCAAATACAGACTACTTATGACTTATTGATTTATTTGGGCTGATCTTGGATACAATTGTTATGACTGAGAAAAATCTTGCATGTATTTTGAATTCATGTAGAAGAAGACATATGCATGTGGAATAAAATATCCACCAGAGATATACCGTTTCATAAAACCCAATTAGCTAATTGGTATTCAAAGTTTTATTTGTTTTGCTATTGCATTGACATGCTCACATACTGAGGTACAGTCATTCTATTGGATGTGTTATTTTATGATTTAAACCTAGTGGTAAACGAAAGTGAAAATATCAGGAACAGGAAAATGTTGGACCAGGGATTCTTTTTGGGTTGGAAAAATAGGATAATTACTGTCCATGTCATTACAAATAAAGCTGCAGTGCAAGATCAACCATAATTATTATGGTCCCTCTTCAACATTTAAATGGAATTAGTAACAATTTATTTCCGTAATATCCTTATTAATATTATTTAATTGTATAGAATTGACATAACTCTACTTCCAAAAATATTAATTTACTTTTAACATTTTGTTTTGATCATAATTTGTGTGTAATATTTCCTTTAATCTAGCATTTTTATAAATCTAAAAATGCACCTTGTATGAAAAATTGAAGATATCATTTCAATATTGATAGTTGTTCACAGCTTGCAATTATACATGCAAACTTTGCTAATTAGAAATTACAACCATTTCAGAGATTTTGCTTGCCAAATACTGTATTTTTCTGCTCAATATACTCAAAGGCATATAAGATGCACCCTAGGTTTGGCCAAGTATTCTGGGAAAAATAAATATTATTGCCACATAAGATGTACAGTGATTTTTCATAGATTTCTTTAGGGAAAAAAGTGTCTTATAAGCAGGGAAATACAGTAATTCCATTCAGCAGATGCCATATACTCATCAAAATCCTGGGTTAATAAGCATTGAATCTTATTCATCTTAAATCATACCATTGCTTCAATTAACATTAAAAATGAGTGGGTCAAAGACTGCGGATGTGTACAACTATTGAATGTGCTAATCACAAATAATCTCCTAATTATTTATACTCACATAGGGTAATTTACAGAAATATGATGTTCTTGCTGTCAATTTAAATGATTTTTCAACATCTTTGGAATCTCTTCATGTCAAAGACTAAACTAAAAATTTGCAAATTAAGCTGTACCAAGATTAACCTTATGAGTGCCAAGCTCATTGCTAAAATTAGTGTGGAAAATTGTCAGGTTATTTTACTGAGAAATATAGTTTTCAAAATATAACCTGAGGTACAAAAAATAATAGAAACATAAAATAAGATTTATTTCATTGTTGTTTACATTTAGAACCATTGAAAAAGAGTTGCTGAGATAAATGCCCCTACTTTTGGGAAAATTTGTTGGCATCACACTCAGCAACATTGGCACTCAAAGGGTTAAGC
This sequence comes from Rhinocypha anisoptera, assembly GCA_011762765.2. Classification (NCBI taxonomy): domain Eukaryota; kingdom Metazoa; phylum Arthropoda; class Insecta; order Odonata; family Chlorocyphidae; genus Rhinocypha; species Rhinocypha anisoptera. The sequence continues at coordinate 3,676,405 of WURS02000016.1, read as the reverse complement.
TCAATATCACAGAAGAAAGAAGTTTGTAGTGGGCTTATGTAATGTTTTAAACCAAAATGTAATGGAAAGGACAACTAATTTTAATAATTCTACCTTTTTCCTAACTATAAAGTTTTTTTTGCATAAATAATTTCACCCACACCATGGTTTACTCACAGTATATATAAAAACAATAGATGCATTAATTCAAAGAAAAAATCGATTACAAACAGTTGATTGACAGTTTTCTTAAAGGTTTAGAAACTAAATGTTAAAAAGACCCTAAGGGTGTAACAAGTTGTTGAAAATATTATCATCTGCATAATAATTATCAACATGATTCCATAGTGTAAATCATTTCCTGACAATTCTGGTATTCAACATTCTGTGTACCATGAGAATTTTAACAATTATGATTGATACTGACTAAAACATACTTTTGAAAATTGACATATGAAACTTATGTTGAACTTTAGAACTTAATTTTATGAACTAATCCAAATGGCTTATTTAGACCTAATCTAATTTCCTGAAGCCGTATTTTATGTGGACAAATGTATGAGAGGTCATTTTAAATTTTTCTGAAGGGGAATTTTAATCCCTGTAATTTATTAAAGAAGTAAATGTCATCAGTTCAAGGAAACAAGATAATGAGCTTTTATAAATGCATGAAAGCATCACTTTACATAGTTACTTTTTCACAAAGAAAGCATGCCGAAAAACAATTGCTGTGATGCCCCCTTGAAAGGGTTTGGTTTTCATTTTTGTTTCTAAAATGGTTGTCATTTGTTGCCCCAGAAAAATAAGACAGTTCCACATTTAATCTAAAGTTATAATGCAGTATTCCTCACCTCTCTTTATAAGGTTTTGGAATGTGAACAAAAGGATATACTAACCACAGAAGATATATTTTAAAATAATGGAATGGCTTGGCCACACTCATAATACATTCTCATGTTTGGTTAGTTAATATTTTTCCTTAGTGATTTGATTTAGATTGACAAATTAAGGACCAAAATTTGGGAGGGCAATTGATAATTATCTTCTAATATTTGTAATCCCCTTCTAATGGATGGGGAATATTGGAAGTGGTAGTAGTTAGGCAGTGCATATCTGCTGTCAGTTATTCAGAAGGGGATCAGGCAGGAGTGACCTCTACCACAAAATTATTCAAAGATTCTTTGACATTTCATGTTAGAAAATCTTGAATAATATTTTTAAATTATAAAAATCTTATTGGCTAAGTTAATCACAAACAATACATATTTATATTTGTGTGTGTGGATAGTTTTACAGATACATATAATGAATCACTGTTGTTGATTCTGTGACGCTACCACATTTAGATGGTTGAGAAGCCAGTGAGAAATGTTTGTGTTGAATCTTTGTGAATTGTTTTGAACAAGATGTATGTCTTCATTCTTAGTTGGATTATGTTAAGCATTCCTTATTACTGACAGCCATACTACACCTTATCTCAGTCAGCCATTTCTTGTTGAGCCAGTGATTGTAAAATGAATACACTTAGTAAAACAAATTTTTTTTGAACATTTAGTTGGGTAACTATGCCATACTAGTAATTAAAAGTAAATCGCATTCATCATTCTTTCCACAGAGAAAAAAAACATGCTTAGCTACCAGATGACAACCAAGCATTTAAGGAAAAATTCATTGAAAATAAAAACAACTTAAGTCAGATGATTCAATCTAGCTCGTTTATAAGCATAATAACACATAGGAAAAACATAAGAGGCATCAGCCACAAAAGCTTGGAAAGTACATTTGAAAAAAAAAATTCCACATGCAAGACTAGCATAAATTAAGCAGACACATGATTGAAAATGTTTAATTTTTCTGTTACAAATTAAGGAGGTCACAAATTCAATCTATTTTTACAAGCATTAATACTAAAACTCAGGCGTGTTAACCATTATGAAGTCACATAATTTCACAGGAGTTTGGTATAAAAAATTGACATAGTATAAGTAGAGCTATTAACTGTTTACAATGAAAAATCAACAAAGCCCAAAAAATTAAAGCCTACTTTTTAATCAATTTAAATGCATTTGAGTTGCTCAACTTATAAGTGGAATAAATTATAAATCACATTTCATGCCTCCATGACTAGAGCAGTTCCAAAAAAAAAATAAAAATAGGTACATTATTTATGAATTCTTACAATTCAATTCCAAGGCATTTTACTCTAACAGCCTTTATAAATTTTGTTCATAAAGCATCTGGGGTGAGAAATTAATTCTCATAACACATAAATAAAAAATTATCAATTTTTTTAACATCAGCATAAATTCATAGAGGTAGTACCTCTAAGTTAACACAATGATAATCTCCTGAAGTTTGAATTATCTTAAAAATTATGGAATCACATAGGTGCTAAAATCCATCACAGGAGATGAATTTCCGTGTCACACCGATAAAGAGCGGTTGTTAAATTACAACTGCTGTGCAGCCATGACTCTTTTTAACTACTCGTTCAAGTAAATTCTGAAAGACTTCAGCATTTCACATATAAAAATTCATAGACGACAGCACTGATTTCTAATACCACATCTAAACATAAAAAAAAGGTTGTATATATTTCCATGTATTCACTGAGAAGACTTGTCAAAGCTGTCTGATCCACATTTGCTTCGTTCCTTTTTCTGTCACCTAAAATTTTCAAGATACCATCCAGGTTAATATGATATCACAAATAGGATGATGCCCAACACCAATGTGTCTTGGAATACATCTGAGACTAATAAAACAAAATTGAGTTTTTAAATTAGAGACAGATGGAGGTAGTTAGCAACACAGAATATCTAACAGAGTTTATTGCATCGTTGTTTCAGGTTAAAAATGAATTGTACTAACAGTCTTGAATACATAGAGTAAGATTGAAAACTGAGGTATTTTGCAATCTGCTATAAATATAATTTCCCAATGTTAACACTCTAAAAGATTGCCAATGTCAAAAATTTCTTGGTAAATGGGCACCATGAATTAGGTTTTTCAAGGTATTATTTGTCCATACATTAGGTATATTTATATTGTTTCTAACTATGAATGTAGAATTTCAAAGAAAAATGTCTCCTGGAACGATAATATTAGGTTCAAGGGGTGGTGAAGTATTCTGCAGCAAAAGAAAACAGTTAAAGAGATACGGAAAGCAAATCTCCCCAAATTTATTTTAAGATCTCACTAGGAATGTGTACTGCCATGAAAATGAAAAATTTAAGAACATGATTCAAAAGAAAATTCAAAATCATCTAATATGTCTTACCTTATACAGTTCCAGATGTCTAAGAGTCAAGTTTTGCTATTTCTGCTGTATATATTCCAATACTTTCCATGTCCTTCAGGACAAAATAAATCTGCTTCAAGGATGAAGACATAACATTGACAAAGTATGAGCTAATTGCTTTCAAAATCGTTTGGGCAGCTTGCTGCTTAGGAAAACCAGCTCTGAAATCAGAGAAAAATCTCACATAAACATACTCATTAATTCAGATTTGTTCACTGGAATGAAAATATTACAGTTAATGGGAACTTGAAAGTATGAATAATGTGTAACTCATGAAAATATTACAGTTAATGGGAACTTGAAAGTATGAATAATGTGTAACTCTTGGAAAATGATATTGGCTGAGAGGGACTAAAATGCTCTATGAAAGTTCTTTGTACATACATGTGATTTTCATGTACCATGTCCTACCACCATGCTTCCATGCACTCATCTAACATAACAATTATTTTCAGTTTTATTAAATACCCTGCATAGAGGTAATATTTTCAGTAATCTAAGTACTGAAAGCTTTTCTTCAGGATATTTATCGTGTAAAATAAACTGATCTTTCAACTGATCCATGGAACCTATTAAATTTTTTGATCTTGAAGGATAATAATGGGTTTAATATTGTAGACAACTCTTTATCTGATCTAATAGTAAGCACAAAAACATGATTAGTAGCATGGTTTTATGGTGTCAAGGAAATAATTTGACTTTAAATGACAACAAAACCTGTTTCATGCAATTTCATTTCAAAATATCTCCCCCCCTATGTAGTCCTTTGCTAAAAGTCAACAATAATATAATCCAACACCCTTTAACAGTTGAAGTTGGATTTTTGGGCCTCCACTTGAGAGAGGATCTTGACTGGACCACTCACATTGATCAGGTAGCTAATAAGATCTCCACAG
>WURS02000016.1:3661090-3672129 GCA_011762765.2 Rhinocypha anisoptera | reverse complement strand
AGTAAATTGGTTATTGAAGAGGTTGGCAATTTGTACAGGATCCGAGATGGACAGACCATTGAAAGTTATGTCTCTGGATGTTCCATGGTCTTTGAAACCTTTTGTCCTGGTAGATTTAGCTCTGTCCCTGGTTCCATCCCTGTTTTATATGCTGATTATACAAATGTAATCTTCTCAGCTCCTTTAGTACCTAGGTGTCAATAGTACTCACATGGTATCAGAACAACTGTTTAATCTGAATGCTGGGTCCACAGATAATTTACTTATCAAATAAAACATACTATTAACATCCATGTTGACATTGATGGACTATGAACTGATCCCTAAGGTATCATACAAATTTCTAGGATTTGTTCTGGTAGACGGGTAGAACATGTCAGCTGGCTAGACAATTAGCCAAACTTTATATACTAACTGTTATGGAAAATTGGACCTCTGTCTTCTTGGATTTATTACTGGCCATTTTGTATATGGACTTCTACACCTCTCTTACATGGAATTTTGTTTTGGGGTGCTTTAAGCCAATCTAATAATGAAGTTGACAATCTCATGCTTCACAGGCACAATGGACAAGGTAATAATATGAAATCTGATACATTGTGGAATTCCATGGTATTTATGAAAAGAAAAACTGCAGATCCACTTTAAAAAATTTTTACATTCCACACATTTTTATGTGGATCTGCAAAGTTTTTCTTTCCATAAATAAAAAAAAGGTAATAATTTTATAAAAATTGAAAAAAGGCCATATGAGTAATTGTCCACAGTGGCACTCCTTGTAATCCCATGTTTAAAAGATTTCATTTGCTTCATCTACCCTGAGTATATATTTTTGCTTATTTGCTCTATCTAAAGGATAACTTTATCAATGTAAAAAAATGCATGTGTACACCCTTATGAAACTAGACTAAGGAATTATCTTCATAGATCATTTCTACACACACTGTCAACAGCTATGAGCCCTAATTCCATGGTAAATTAAATACCTAACTGAAATGAGTATGATAATTGTTTTCAGGACTAACTTAACCTTTTTTTTACTGGTATTTTATTCTGTTCTACAATTCTTGGAGAGTGCTTGAGTATTATGAATCGTTCACCAACAGTGTGGGTGCAATGTCTATATGATTATGTGTAAGTTAAGATGATTAAAGAACTGACTTGAATTTTAATTAACATGTTTAACTCACACTTTCAGAAAGTCTTGTTTGTTACTCTAAGTATCAGTGAAGATGGACACTCCCCACTGCTAATCCTCTCCATTTTTTCATTACCTATACCCTCATTTTGTTTTAATGGGTGACTTCTTTTTCAGTCTTTTCCATGTATCTCATGGAAAAAAAACTGCTGCCAAGAGTTCCTTGTTGTTATGGTTATGATTGTGATGCATACTTTGTGCTTTATAATGCATTTTTAATATTTATTTTCCATTCCACCCCTCTCAAAAATATTCTCGTGATAGATTCTATACTTGTAATAATTCTTTTCTGATTTTCTTATTTATTTTTTCAAGGGGAATTGTAATTATATAATAAGAAGAAAAATATAGATTGCTCAGTGCCAGGGACGAATTGAAATTTGAATAAAATGTTCAATAAAAAATTGGGGGAAAGGAGTTTCTCTTGTCAATGAAATTCAATGTGCTTCGATTTTTGGGTGTGTTGTTAAATTATGTAGTGAAATCAATTTTTTTTTATTTTATCATGTCCTTATTCCTATCCTATAACTTCATCCTTCAATTTTGTTGAATCCTCCAAGGCCAAAAGTTTTAAAAGGACACCTTTTTGCCTTACAACAGTGAAACCATGGCCATTAGAGTAAAACTGGGCAGTTTTTATATTTTCTTATGTTCCCTCAAGGTCAAAGAATTCAATCAAATTAAGCCTGATACCATTTCATAGGCCAAATGTTTATTCGTATACCTATCAATATTCAAATTAGGTAAGTAATAATTAGGGGAGCTTAGAATAGTAATCACAATGCAATTAGCCAAATGACATTGTACCATGCAAATATTGGCCCATTATCCATTAAAATATCAAAAATTGACTCATTTAACATTTGTAAGTTAATTATTGTAAGTTGGGAGTGTTAAAGTATTGGATAATAATTTAGTTTTGAAAAAACTTATTTCATGTTAGATACATTTAAGTGATTCCCCAAATGAAATTACTGAGGAAATCAAAGGTAGTGTTTGAACTTCAAATGGGTTACTCTAAATTGGAGTCTATATACATTTACATACCTGTTTTAAGCTTTTAAGACATCTGTTTGAATCATTTGTCATCTGCCTTAATATTGCTTCTAGTTTCGGTCATGTGGGCCATACATTCATGGCATAAACCTTTCAGGTAATTCATCATTAGAATTATGAGTGGAAAATTTATTTTAAAAAAAGTAACTGGAAGTTGAAAATTCTGAAGTTACCATTTTTGTATCTCTTAGTTACCTAACCATGTGACAACCCAAGAGAATGTTTGTGGTTGAAATGCAGAAAGGTCCAGTTTCTACTTTAGTCTTTGCAGGTTAAAAAAGTTATTCCTTTTTAAAAAAGTCTATTCCCTTTTACTTTTATTACACCTAATACTTTTGTGTACCTATGGTAGCATATGTTACCTTACTCTTTCTCTGTTTGTCATTCTCCACTGTTCTCATCTTTGATTCTATGTAGACTTTTATTTTCCAATATTATCTAATATCAGTTTATTGTATAAGTTCCTTTGCTTACTGGTTGAATGTTAATAAGTAATGTTTGGAAAACTTAATTTATTTGATTCAATTCTTTCCAAATTGAAGCCAATTTATGTTCACACCAAAATAATTCACATCTAGTTATTAATCTTAAGGTCTATTAATTAAGTGTGGAAATAAGATTTCAGAATTCATGGTTATAATAGTAGACTACCGGTTGATTTTTTATTAGTCATGTGAAAGTATGAAATGTCTTAATAAATTAAAACACTGTACTTTGGACCAATGGACAATGAAGTTTTCCTGTCTTTCTGTCTGTATTTATGCTCATTTAAAAAAATGTGTTTTATCGGTGATGCCATTTTTTTCCATTGGAAACTGCTATCAGTGAAAAAAGTTCTTTGGTGTTGGTGAGGTTATTTTATGACAGAAATTAATCTATTTTTGACATCTATAAATCTCAAAACATTATATTCATTCTTGGCATTTCTGACAATTTATAAATCATGAATGGGTTAATGAACCAATCGTACAAAGCCTTCATTAAAATCTATGGAATCTTCGCTTAATAAAGTATAGTTACATTATTCCAATTTTTATTTTCATTTCTTGCCATGCCATCTGCTTATGTATTTAAGTAAGACTAGAAATAATAACCTTCAATTAGTGCTGGTTTTTTCTTCATAGGATGTTTCAATGGCTATGGTCATCTTCAAATTGAAGAAAAAATCTTGTTAGACGACCCTTTCCCTAGGCAAGACCAAACCGCAAGCTAGGTTATCCAACATGTGCTCTACCCACCAGGATGACCTGTGCGGCAGTAACTTCCAATTTAATAACCATTTCAAGATGGTGGCAAGGATGCAATTTTTTTATTATTCTGGTTAGATGCTGAGAGTTTTAATTTCAGCATTTCAGTTCTTCTGCTTATTGTTTTTATGCCATTTATATCAACTACTGATATACAAAAATGGCACGTGAGAAAAAATTTGTGGAGGTATTAAATTTCTTGATTTCACTATATAATTCCTTTCTTGAACTTTGAAAATATTTTTTGAACTCATTAGAAGCTGTTTCTTGAAACTAGGTACATGTTGTAGCTACAGGATACTATGTAGACAAAAAAATAGTGTTTCAGTAATCTCTACAAAGTTACTCCTTTAACTATCAATTTGAAATAAATAACACTTTTCTCTCTTTGCCTGCACATCTCCTGACAGCAATTTGTGGAAACAAAAACATTTTGAAATATGGGATGAAATGCATGTGAAAGGTTGAACCTTCACCTAGTTCAACTTTTGACTTTTGTTTGAAACTCTGAATACAGTAAAACCTCTAATTAACAAAATCTGGTGGGGGGGGGGGGGGTGGGTGTTCGGAGATGTAATGCTCACTGCGGCACTCAAGGGGGGGGGACCGAAAACCTTGTGGCGATCAGTACATCAAGGGATAACGCCATTGAATTTCATAGAAATTAATTTGGAAAATCCAAAAATTTGTGATAAAATAATCAGTTTCACTTTATCATGAAAAATGGATGTTAGAAACTGTCATTTTAGTTTTCAAAGAAATTCGACTCAGGCCCCAGAGCAAATGAAATAATGTTTCATAATACAAGCAATTACTGTCATGATATTAAGTAGCTATAGAACTCTTTGAAACATAAATTCCACTGATGAACAACAAAGTTTTAGCAAAATTTTGCTATGAAGAGGTAAGCATTGTGGGGCCAATACTTCACTTTGTTAAATGGGAGATTTTGTAAAGTAGGAGTTCGTTAATGAGTGGTATCCCCCAATAGGAATTTGGTGGGACCAATAGTATTTGTTCATTCAATGGAGTTCTCATTTAGCAGCAGTTTGTTTAATAGAAGTTTCACTGTACCTTTGAAGTTCTAGATCCTTTATTAAAAATTTATTGAAATATCATGTCATCATTATGAATCAGTCCCAAAGTACTCTTCATCTCCATTAGATCCATAAGTTGATAGTAAGTTTTAAGGATGTGTAAATTTTTAATATACATTGTATCCATTAATTTTCAGAATTGATTATGCTGAGTTTTGTCCACAAGTTTGTTATTCCAGAAGGTCAAATTCTAAATGCAATGCATTGCAAATAGCAGTGGACAGTCAAAGTAGTTAATAGAAAAGTTATAACTCAATTAATAAACAAAAAAGTATAATTTCTTTCATGCAGATGCCATTTATATTGTAATTTTTAATATGATAAATGGACTGCTTAATATATTTTTTTACTGATTCTACCATTAACCAGTAGATGGATACTAAAGTAACTGTTGTTCTTTGCCTGACAATAAATCCTCCTTCAGTTCTATTTATGTACCTTCTATCTGCTCTCATTCCAAATTAAATTCATATACATACATATCTTCTCACTTGACCTGTATTCTCTGTAACACTAATGGGGTATTTATATATTGCAAAAATGCTTTAATATAATAACCTGACCCATACAGAGCTGCTATTGATCTTTTTAATATGATGTATTAACAATAGGTTAATGAGAGTTCTCATTTAGTATATTTCAAATCCCTGTTTATTTGCAGTTTGTAACATTATGAACAGAATTCACAGGAACTAGGACATTTTCAATCAAGTTATTTCAAATGAAAGGGTATTCTTTGTTGTTAAGCACTGTAGGTACCTCATATCTTGTAATTATTGGGGTAATTGTGAATTGGTGTTAGAATGTGACAACAAATGAATCCTATAACCCTTATCATCTATTTAAGGAAAATGTGTTTATACGATATATACCCAGCTATATTCTATGAGTTTCTGAGTGAATTCATTATGATCTAAATTTATTTTTCAGTCATGTTTAATTACTTTGAAGTCATTTGAAAGAAATTTTCTGGCAATTAGACTAAAATTTTGAGTGAATTTTTTTTGCAGCTTTCCATTTCTTAACCCTTTGAGTTCCAACATCACTGCAGGAGACCATCATAAATTCAGAAACAATCAGAAAATTCAATTTTATATACTTATTTATATCCTGCCGCATAAATTCTGCAATTTATTATGTATTTGGTATAACTGGTCCTTATGTTATGGGCTTTTATGGTCTATGTTGCTAATGCTCTTTGAAAGTTTATGCAATTTTAGGCACAATTCTTGTTTTTTTCTACGTGTATTTTGTTTCTTCAAGTAATAATCATCGATTTTATATTTTACCATCTGTAATATATGTCCCAATTGTCATTTTGAAGAAAAGAACTTTTTTCTTACATAATGGTTTTATTCAATTGATTTTATTACAACAACTTTTTTGCTTAATTTATTTGAAGGAAACATTGTTTACGGATGAAAATGTATGCTTACTATAACTTATAAAACTTTCAGCAAATTATTATTCATAATAATAATAATTTTAGAGACATTTTCAATAAATTCTGTATTTCTCAGTAAAACAGGTGGGTAATTTTAGCACGAATCGCCCTATTTATGCCTGACACTCAAAGGGTTAATGGAAAAAAAGCCTTTTTGCCTCTTCATTTTCGTGAATACCTGCAGTTTTAATGCATTTCATTTGGTGGTTGGCTGTTATGATCGACACATAATTCTTTTTAAGATGTAGTTAGCTGAGCAGTGAAACAGTTAAAAGGATAATGAGTGCCGTGTTTGAAGTGAGAGGAACTTAATTTTTATGTTCACAACCTTTATTTTCTATAAATTCACCCAATACATCATTATAGTATTAGTAACACATGGGGTGAAGAAAATGTACAGCCCAGAGGGCAATGTAGCGAGACAAACAGAAAACAACAGCAACGATGATAACAACTGACAACAATACAGCGCTCCGGCTTGGGACTTATATAAGCCGGAGAGGCACCTCTGGCAGTATAGAAATGGGAGTGAGCTATTAAACTTTAAAAAAAATTAAACTCTATGATAAGGTCTACTTTAAAAACTAATACCATCAATTTTTAAGACATTTTTAATAGGCATAAATTGAAAAAAGATCCATTGATCAATTGTAACATTACACTTTTTTGGCAAATTCTAATTTTTGCCAATGTTTCTGATTTTTTACACATTTTTTTAATAATGAGTAATTAATTCAAGTGTGTTCACCTCCAGAAAAATCATAATTTTTTACTTTTTCCAAGCTCAACTGTTTATCAAAATACAATTTTGTACTGAAATTAAATACATAATTGGCTATTACATATCATGGATGAAAGTGAACCTAAATTTTTCTTATATTGGTATAACTTAGCCATATGAATACCTTTAAAAAATTGATGTTGTTAGGAGTAATGAAGTGAATTTTTGGCAGTAGTGAGTGGTGCTGAACACAGAATTTTCTGAAACTCAGTTTGGCATTTATGTCACATACTTGTGAAGATGATTAATGCCTATTGTTTCAATAAACAATTTTCATAACTATAAAGGAAATTCATGTTAATTATTTTTGATGTTTTGAATGTTGCAGATTTTAACTTGGTTTGGGATTTATATAAGTAATAATAATATTATATTTTATCTAAAATTATTATTGATTTTTAACATCTTTTAAGTAATATTTATGCTCCAAATTGAAAACTCACCCTTTATTTTATGATGCATACTCATCATTTTGGTAAAGGAAAATTGGAACTTTTTGTTTTAATTCCTTTTAAAGTAAAAATTATGTAGTTTTGTTGATACAGAGGAATCATTAAATTAAATAATTACATACAATTATTATGTAAAAAATTATGTAAAAATGTAAACTTCAACTTTTTACACAACTTTGCAATAAATAAAAATGGATACACTAAAACTATCACATACCATAGATAATATAGGATATGGCAAATGAGAGACTTAGCAGGAATAGGCCCGAGTCTATTACTTTAAAACAGTTTTTTATCCATAGAATATTAAGGTTAATGACTACTCATAGAGAAGAAAATTGTAATTAATCTTAATGTAATAACATTTGCTTTTTGGTTGTTTTATTCACAGCATCTCCGATAAACTTTATTATTATGTATTGAAGGTTTTATTTGACCAATTATTAAAATATACTTATATGTCCCTCATCATGCATCAAAAAAATATCATTTTTAAAAATCACCTAGGTACTCGCTAAAATAAATCACTTAGCGAATAATTGTTTTAAATCCAGGATATTTACATCAATATGTTATTATTTGAAATGTTTCTATCTTAAAAGATCGTGTATAAATCAAAGAGTAGTTGAGGATCAGGGTTTACAAAGTGTCACTAATAAATGGTCACTTATGAGCTGGTGACAGTGCCACCAATCTAAAAATAGGTCGTAATATGAAAGGGTCTAAATTAAATACTTAAACAAGCGCAATGAAATGTGAGAATGGTGTATTTTTAAAATTAATGTTATAACATTCTTGTTAATCTGAATTGTTGAAATTTCTAAGTAATTCACAGTTACTTGTAGCATTGTTTGAAATCTTCTATTCCAAACCTTGAGCTCAAACTTGGTGCTAGTATGCTATGTTTGAAAACAGTGAGTAATGAAGGCAATGCATTATGTTCTCATTTGTTCTATGTCACTATCAGATTTTTTTGTGTCTGAAAAGGTACAATATCCTTCGCTTAATGGCAGCTCTTATATCTACTTGCAATATTTGCAGCACTGTGGGTAATGAGGTACATTGTAAGAGAGGGCTTGCCAAAACTCTACACTTGTGGCAGCGCTACAATTAAATCTTCATGTGATCATTGCCAAAACTCTATCTGAACCTTACATTAAATTATAACCACAACAAGAGCATTTAAATTAGAATTATGTTTTCCAACATTTTTGTAAACATGATTTTATTCCTACAAATATGATGAACAACTGTACAGAGTTATTTATTAAACAAACTAAAATATTTGTGTCTACTTTACATAGCGAGGTGAATGAATACATGCTTATTTTTAAAGATCACATGAAAGCACATTCTCATCCTAATTACATCAGTCATACTTTTAACCTAATGTAAATCACAGTAATAACAGAGACTTTTTCTATTGGTACAACTTATTGAATATCTTGCAAAATAAACGCATGTTATAAATATTAATAACAATCATAGATGTAAAAATTCTAAGGCTGTGAACATAATACTTTAAACAGTATTTAAATTTTCCCTAACTCAACTATTTAATGTTGAACAATTTTACTTCACAATGTAACCATTTTTAAGGAAATTCAGTACAGTGTTTGCCTCTAGGCTCATAACAATGAATAATGCTCTGATTGATCCTCAATTACTCATCATGGTTCAATCGTTGTCACACACTGATTTTCATTTTCAATCGAAAGTGTATTGATAAATAATACCACATTCCATGCAAAATATTTGCAAAAGTACATAAAAATAAAAAGGTGATCTAGAGCTTTTTTGTGGCAAAACAATCTTTTTCATTTTTTTTGGTAAAAATGGTTCACTTACTTCAATGCAAAGTCCTTTAGAGAACAAAATACATATAGCCTTGGGATAAAATGGAGTATTTTTTTCAAATCTTAAAATATATTATTTCTCTGCTAAATTATTATGTTCCTAGAATCATGAGTGCTCTGTTCATTACAGAAGTTTTGGTTTTGTTGATTGGTCAACCATCCTCCCGTAAATATTTTTTCTAAATGTGTGCTAACATGTAATTTCATGTAGTAATTTTTGTAACACTCTCTCATTTACCTTCACCTAAGACACAATTTGATATTTTATATCACCATTTAATATTTCTCCTTTTATCAAAGGTATTCCTGTTATCCATTCCAAAACATTTTTGAAGCGTAAATCTTCGTCTTATTTTGTGATATCCATCACTATTATTACATTACTGTATTAAAAGCGTGGTGCTTTTGAATCTTTATGCTAATAACTTCAAAAGCCTGAAATCATAGAACGACTGTGAAAAAAATAATTCTTTAATGAAGCTGAGACATTGAGATGGTTATTTGCCATCTCTCTACTATTTTAGAGTGATTGAACAAATTTATTTTTTTCCCATTTTGGGACAATTTACTTCCCATCATAACAATTATAATTATGTACATTTGATTAAATAAATGGGCAACATGGACAGAGAAAGTTCAATGCATGCATTGCAAACATCAAGGAAATCAGTCGCACTGTACAATATCAAATAGATAAAATTGATAATTTTCCCTCTACCCTTCCCAAACCAAGTTTAAGACAGATTATTTTTCAGTAAAGTAATTGGTACCATCTAACATACAAGTGAAGGCATTTGAGGAATTAACTCATACCACCTTGTTAACATATCCTAGAATTAAAGAACTCATTACTTCTCAATCACATTTTTTACAAACTTATTAAGATTCAAGAATTGTACATTTTGTGAAAAATGATGATTATAGTACCTGATGGAAATATCACAACTATTTGGGAACTGTGTACTGAACACAATAATAATGGGCTTATTTCTCATATTATTACTCTATAATAGTGAATTGTAATCAGGCTATGATGTTAATGAAAGGAAACTCTCCGCACAATAATACTCGCAAGATTTCTATTATTTATCTAATAGTATTATTGTTTTCAATGAGGCTGCAATAATTTCTATAGATTTCATCTTTGATGATCTTCACTTTTCAAGCTTTTTTTTACCTGTTATTAACCACACTAATTGTAACGTGTTAAAAACTCAAGTTTTCATGGCAATGTATAACTTCTAGTATTTAAAATTTATTGCTTAACTTATAAACTTCAACAGTAACTTCCTATAGCGTTTTGGTGCATTTACTTCTCTAAATCAAGTTGTATTCATCCTAATTTCAGAACTATTTGAAACATCTGTACAAAGCCGTTTTTTCTGATTATACAAGAGGTGTGCTCTGATGATGACACCCAGGAAAATCACAGTTTGTTTTTTTTTTCAGTAGCAATCATAACAATGCAATGAACATCACGACTCGACAAAATAAATTCTTCCGACGACGAAACTGATATTCCGAGAACGTATAGATAGACATAATACTTTCCTGCACTTTACAGAGCCTCTAGAAGGAGAGTCAAAATCAGAAGAGAAATGTGTGAAAGGGTGAAATTGCTACAGCGACAGGTACTAATTATTTGCTGCCCACTCTCATGCACACAGTTAATATAGTTCAAAAATGGGCCACTCAGTCAGGTCTTGACAGTGTTTCTTTTTGTTATTGTGGTAGTAGCAAAGACATTTGCACAGAAATGAAGTTGTAATGATTAAAAACGTGGAGCAGCATTATATTTTTTTTTGGAAAATAAATGAAAAGGTTGCAGCCTCTACAAGTCAACCCTGGAACTGTTTTAACCTGCGTGAATGGCACACTTTATTTTTTGGGGGGAGGGGAGGGAGGGTA
>WURS02000016.1:3607027-3620499 GCA_011762765.2 Rhinocypha anisoptera | reverse complement strand
CTTAAACCACTAATAGTATGTTTAGGAACCGATAGATGGCAGCAGCAAGCGGTCACGGCATAGAGAACGAAATAAAACGTCAAAAACAGGACGAAATAGAAGGACTTGACTGGAACGTAATATTACGTCAAAAATAGGCCGCCCACATTACCATGTCGCGTAATATTACGTCAAAAACAGGTAACGGGTTAAGGCATCCTTTGATATAAGATTCAATAATTAAAGATTGAATTTTTTTTTAAATGTTTTAATCAATCTTTTAAATTAGAGGGAATAAAAAAATAGCCAGAACACCTAATATTATTACAATGAAAAAATGCTTAGTTTAAATAAATTGGCAGTTTGCACCAATAAATAAAAATATTTATAGGGCCAAACTGCCAAAGTTGAAAATGTCAAAAATTTGGAAATATCAAAAAGCAAAAAATGAAAATATCAAAAAGGTTACAACTTTAATGTATAAAATTAAAATATAGACAAAGCACTACTTTAAAAATAAAGCTGAAAAAATGTTCATCGAAAATTTTATTTTTTATTCAATAGACAAATATCAAAATGATGATACTGATTATTGAGAATTACCATATATAGTATTTACTGATTTAATTGGCTGGCTATATTGTGTATATATATTAGATAGTAACTTTTATTTTCATACTGATGTAATATAATATAGGAATATGTCATGCAATATTAACTCATACTTACACCACATTGCTTTGACGTGCCTTATATATTGTACTGTTATTTTTCATATCCGTAACACGGTCATGAGACAAAAACTATTATCATAATTAATGATTATCATACCATGTATTCAGAAGGGGCTATGTACTCAATCGTGGATGACCTTATTTCTGGCCTCCTAGATGGATCACCATACGTTTTCGTCACAGGATCAAATTGGAATTCATCTGGCACTGAACATGAAAACAAAACAGTATTTCTCTTAGTATTCCCAATGCTGATAACCAATAACTGATTTACTAAAACTATAAACTGGTTAAATTCTTTCAAAATTCACATAATGTTGAAGTCGACTTGCCGCTGACTGAATGCTCAAAAGCCAACAAACAAATTACTTTGGGAGGAATTATGAGTGGTTCAACCCAAACTAATGGCAAAATTTAAAACCATTTCTTTCCTTGGAATAAAGAACTAAACTTACTGTCATTCACCCTGAAGCAAAGGTTACACTTCCATCGCCGATGGTCGACAAAATATACAAAGGGATTGATGTAAGTTCGGCAAGCACGACATCTTACTATTGTATTGCACTGGACCACAGGAAGATTCTGAAAAGTAAAAGAATTTTAATAAACTAAAAGCAATATTCATCATCTTGCACTTGACAATGTGGCAGCATACAAATTATGAACATGACGATGAAGTAATGTTATGCTTGAAATCACAATTAATAGTTCAACTGTGGAAACTAAAAGTGATTTGCAGAATGTACATAAAAAATAGAGATTTATGTAAAAATTTCCCCATTCTGCAATTAGAGATGTACTGTGACTGAGTCATTAATCTAAGAATGGCAACATAAATTTTATAATTTCCATTCCCTTATTGAAATTTAGATTTCCCCAAAAACAATTTTGCAACATAAAGTGGATAGGCATATGTATTATACATCATTGAGCAAAAGAGATATTTCTAGCAGTGCACATGTCATAACAAATTATCAACTTACGTTAACATCCTTAAAGGGGTGAATTAGAATTCCAAGAGGAAGCCTTGACTTTTGCAGTAACGAGTTTGTCTCTGGAATCTTCGTAAGGGTACATCGAAATATACTGTAAAGAAATTTATGGAAGGGATTTTGGATTGTAATTGGACTGACTATAATAGTTTTAAAAAATCATGTTCTGATTAATTTAATTGGAGTCAGATCAATGTCATGAAGATCACAGAAAAATAACTGTTTTTCAAATATTTATGCATTCATCCTGTTAATTACAAAATCATCAAAATGAATTTTTCCATACATAACTAATTGAAGAGCAGAAAGTAAGCACAAATGAAAATCTTTTGAATAATGGTTTGACATGCTTGAGATCAATAATTATTTAATTTAATAAAATTATTTGAAATGAAAACCCTTGTTTTTCATCGTTGATTAATATGTACATGCTTGAAAAGACGTAGGGGGAAAAAGAGAAAAAAGGAGTGACGGAAAATGAAAAGTATAAAAACTGGTTTTTCTTACTCTGGCCTACAGTTGACACCATCTAAATATTCCTGATGGAGAGTTATCTTTGGAGGCTCCACTTTGTCGGGAGGAAGAATGGTCCGCGTTTGAAGCAAATCGTAACAATCAGCACCCTGAAGGACAATTTTATGCACTTTTTAAGAAAAAAAAGGACCAGAAGAAAACCTAAGTTTTATCAAATTCAGAATCAGAGAGAGGAGGTGAAAATTTTAATCTCTAGACAGGGAAATATCTCAAGAATTGCAACAAAAGTATGAAACAAATTAATTAAATCAAAATTTAAAATAATAGGAAGTTGTAAATATGTATGGAGTTTCAACAATGTATTAATGCAGGGTATTAGGTTGACCCACTTTCTAGTAATAAGACAATCTGTATCAGTAGAAAATATTATCAAATTTTACTGATAATATAAGACAAATAATTTAAATAAATGTAACATAAAAAATAGGATTTTAAAAATTACCCAGAGTTTATTGAATCCATCCCTTGCTACTGACAGTCCTCTGAACTGAGATGATACACGTTCTATTGAACCAGAATTTCCCATAGAAGCTCCAGATGGATACTGCTGATATCCAGTCTAGTAAAAAATAAAAAAAAGAACAGTTTAAAAGAAGTAGAATACCAGTATTTTTTCTTAGGAATAAGGAACAGTAGCAATTTCCACTCTAATAAACTTCTTTATTTCGACTAGTTTCAACGTACTGCACCATTTCAAGTGAGCTCAAAAATTCCCAACACGCAACCACACAAAAACTAGCCAGCTTACACTCAATGCTGCACAGATTAATGAGCATCCAACTATCTACAATGAACTATGAGAAAGAGCTGACAACAATCAACCACATCACCTCCAACAACGGGTATTGCACCAAACTAACAGACAACCTATTACGTAAGAAGTGCAAAAGGAAACCAACACAAAATTACAGCCTTAACCCTTTTCCCCCCTATCAAACCTCAGAACAATGGTGCAAAATCCCTTACATCAGACTTATATCCAATAAGGTAGCAAATAAATTCCCCAAAGTAAAATACAGAGCATCCTATTACACCCATCTAACCCCGGAAAATTGCTAGGCAACCCCAAGGTCCGAATCTAATGGACAAAAATGGAGTGAGTCTGGAGGTAGAGTGCTTGCCGGCTAACCCATAGGTTGTGGATTCAAGTCCCGCCCAGGATATGGGTTTTGCATTTGTCCATATGGGGTTTTTCTATGATACGAAGAGGTGCTAGATGACCATAGTTGTTGATGCACCAAGTAAACAAAAACACTACTACTGGAGTGTATGAATCGACCTGTGACTCCTGCCAAGGAAAATAGGTGGGCCAAACAGGGAGAAATTTCCAGACAAGAATTAAGGAACACCATAGATGACTGTTATAAGCAGATGACACATCCATGGTCTCCAAACATCCCATGGAAACAGACCACCATTGTGAATTCGCCCCCAAAATATTGCATTTGGAAAAGATAGGGAAGAAATTAGACTCCCTGGAGCAATTGTCAAGTCAAAGCAAATCATCAAACATAAGTGTTAAAAACAACCCTCTGCTTAATGAAAACGTATCCCACTCACACTCCCCATTACTTTCCACACCATTCAAGTAATCCTTCCTACCGACCCTCCGTCATAACCCCCTCCACCCTTCCCCCTCCAGTTATTTGGCACCACGAGACCCCTGAACAGTTTAAGGGAGGGCCCCTTAACCCTACCCCAACAATAATCCCAATAGACCTTTCTCCCACAGCACCACCCCACTCATAAAAGTCCACATGCCCGGGATGATGTTAGACTTAACAGGACACTGCACCGCCCACCCAAGGCCCCCCAGAGGGCGTAAGAATATAACAGTGCAAAAAACGGCATCCCCTGACAACAAGAGAAGACCATATTTAAAAATCCACCATCCCCACTCCCTGGTCCTTCTTAACAGACAACTTGGGAGTAAGAAATCCCATGCCTCTCTCAACACCACATGACACCTTACCCATACCCACCTTCTTTCTCATATACATATATATTTGTTTGTAAAAACTTTTGAACTAAATTGAAAATGGCATAGTACACTGAAACTAGTCAAAATAAAGTAGTTTGTTAAAGTGGAAATTCCAAGTGTTTCTTATTCCTAAGATTATGGATCATTTTCACCATATCTCATAGGTAATCTTCCAAAGAGAGGAGAATGTAAGCATAAACATAATTGAAACTGCTAAGAAGCATAAAAGGTAACATTTTTAGACATTCAGATCAAGTAATATTGACTAAATATACTTAAGATAATTGAAAATGATATCATGATCGGTGATTCCTAATATATCAGAAAAAGTGATGCAATGTTGATACATATATGTAATTCAGATGATACCCTTTTCAGGCGAGGCAAAATTCAAAATAAAATTGGTAATATGTGGCATTTATTTAATTAACATTCATTAACCAAAGGATTTACTAGCATTCTAGTCATTATACCTCATTACTAGAAGTTACTAGTCACTATACCTTATCCAAAATATCTTTACAACTAAGGGTGTGGGCAAGTTTCCAAACACTGGACTTTTCGCAGTCTTTAGGTGTGAAGCGGGTGTGAATTAACTGATAGAATATTCAGATGCTCACTAACTTTCATACCAGCAACTTGTGTTCCCAGTGTGTTGTGTTGCCAAGTGTGTTAAGGAGTTTGTTTGTTGGTTGTACCCTACAGTGTAGCTGGCGGCCAATTCAGAAGGAGAACCTAAGGAAAGGTTTTAGACTGTAGTCCTTCCAGAACTCAGGAAATCCGAAACTTGTGAAAAACATATTCCCAACAACACTGAGAGAACAGACAATACCATGTTGAATCGCCCCCATGTATACATGCCCTAACACAAACGTAGCCGGCATGTTTGAAGAACTCAAAGAGTTTTCTTGGAGGGTCAGACAAAAAGATATTTTGGATAAGATATAAGCCCCAGTTCACTGTTAGCTTCATATTTTGCTACAATGTTCAATGTTCAGCTATAATATTTTGTAAAGCAACACTATATAATATTAACCTCCTTCTGGCATAGCTCAGTATTTATCTTTACCTGCTGCTGTGGGTATCTCTTGGATAGCTGTGATGTGTCATTCATTGGCATTTGTTGGATACCAGAACTCATGCCCGGGGATGGCTGCATGGCCTGAGGCATTTGCTGAGTCCCTTGCTGGTACATTGGCATGCCACTCGGCACGGGCTGATGAGTTACAGGCTCCATTGGCAGCGGCTGGTTGGGAATGCCATTCGCTTGAGCCCAGGCACCAGGTTGACTTGTGTTTGGAAACGGAGGGCGCGGCGGAGGGTACTGAGAGGGCATGGGTTGCCGGGGAATCATGTTACTGCCAGGGGGCAGGGGTGCATTCGGGCTGACTTGCGAAGGGATGTGATTGGATTGCATGGGAAGCTGAGGACCTGACATGTACTGTGGTGACTGTATCGAGCCGGTGTAAGTGTTAGGGGAGGAAGTGAATGGGCCAGAGGGAGGACCGGAGAAAGAGGTATTTGAGGTTGAGGAGGGAAATGGCTGTTGGGGCATGGGTGGAGAGAACTGCTGGCTGGACGACGGAGGGAACGGGGGCCTACTTGGTGGGGCATTCGCAGGGAATGGGACAAAGGGTTGGGGAGGGGCCTGTGAAGTGGAGGACGGAGGTGAGGTTGCAGAGGTGGAGTAGGGTGGGTAAGCACCAGACGATTGCAGCGGTGGGTTGGGGATGGAAGGAGGAAATGAGGTTGATGTCGTCGTGAGAGCTGGAGGCTGATTTGGAAAGGGACCGGAGGAAGAATGGGCTGGTGGGAACGGGCCAGATGATGAGGAGTGGGGTGGTGGAATGGGCCCCTGGGAGGTGTAATATGGACCTACTGGGGGTTTGGGAGAGAACTGGCTATTCGCTGGCGGCGAAGGAAATTGTCCAGACGAAGAATGAGGAGGGAGGGGCCCGGAGGGCTGTGGTGGATATCGTCCAGCCATGGGTGGCTGCATTGGAAATTGACCTGCAGAGGACTGGGGGGGATATGGACCCGAAGATGGTTGAGGAGGAAACGGTCCCCCTAAAGACTGGGGAGCGTAGGGACCAGCTGAAGGCCTGTGAGGAAGTGGGCCACTCAATGAGTTGGGGGGAGCTGGACCAACACCAGGCTGAATAGAAAAAGGACTGACAGACGACTGGGCTGGTGATGGACCAGATGACGACTGAAGTGGAACAGGGCCAGAGGCTGAACTTGAAGGAATTTGAGAGGGCATGGGGTTTAATGGCCCAGCTGGTGGCTGTCGCCCAAGTGAAGGCTCAGAAGGAAGTGATTGTTCGGGGGATGGATACAGACTCCCATGCGAACTAGCTGCTGACACAGTTGATGAAGCACGTACGCCACCGGAAACAGTTCTGTGACCGGGAAGTGATGGCCCTGGCATGATAGGTGGCAGGTTTTTACTAGGGGTGGAGGTAGAAGGCTGAGTTGGTGCAGAAGATTTATAAGTCAACTCCACTGGAGGATTGGTAGGCCCATTAGTAGAAGACAGCCCTGCAATCATAGGGATTATCTCACTTAAAATATCCATTTCTTTAAAAGTATTGAAGCAATTGTAAGTTGTTAAACATTGCCGGACATCCATCATCCATATTATCCAACTACTTCTCAAGGACTTGAATATTTTTTCTGTATTACTTATGGATTTCCATCATTAAGACTTTTATATTAAAATTTATGAAGGGAAAAATTTTCCAAATATAATATACTATAAAACACTAAGGGAGAGAAAATGGAGTCCAAAAAATATTTTATGGAGGATCTAAAAACTTAAAAAATCATTAACTAACCTAAATAAATCCCACCACTTTATGCAAAACACATTTATAAACAATTTAATATGAGCAGCAGGTATTATTGAGGAATCATGCAAGTCAAATAAGTGAATCCAGCAACAAAATCAATGGTAATATCTTATAAATTTTAATATCTTCTATCCCAAAAACAATTTTGCTCTTAATAAGGATGGTGATTCATTCAATAACAAGTACTGTTGGTACTATTCCAAGGATCGTGATTCATTCAATCACAAATACTGTTGGTATTATTCCTAGTACTATGTACCATCAATATTGAAGCACTATTTCTGTCTGCAGTGAATGACTTTGGGTGACTTCAATGAATACTAGTTTAAGAATCCTCCAGTTACAATAATAAACAAGTAATCAGCAAACAATTAAATTGGTTTCAATCGAAACATTTATCACACCACACATTCTTGTCAAAACATCTACAAAAGCATACTTCCCAAAATACTTGGTCCCAAGAAAAATGTTCAAATGTTCATAAGTAACAAATAACAATTAAGAGGGAAGTCAAAATATTTCATATTAGAATTTAATACTTCTTTAAATATAAATGACAGTCAGTAAATTATTGGTTAGCGTAGGTACTCTGATGAACTTAAGAAAAGAACAGCCAATCTCTGCCCTAACACAAATTCCTCTTCATACATATGTACTTCCTCTGTATATTTTTTACAGTTAGAAGAAGGTCACACACACACACCTGAAACAGAGGCCTTTTGATCTGCTTGACTAATCTGCCCCACGTTTGGATTGGTGCTGATTGAGCTTGATACTGTGTGGGACAATGTAGTTGACTGGGAGTTGATTAACATGTTACTCGGTGATGCTTGTCCCCCATGAACCTTCTGAATCTGCAAATATAAAATTTTAACATTTCACTTACTGTCACAAATTTGATAATAAGATACAATACATCAAGTACTTTCAAGTATTAAGCATAAAAATCCACAGGAAGAAAACTAAAATACTGCCTGTGGAGGAGAGAAGATTAAGACAGATAATGCGCCACAAGGAAAGGAACAGAACAGGGTGGTCTTTCATCTTACTTCAAAATGCAAAACTTTGAAACCTGGTGTTTAAAATAGATTCTGAATAATGAATGAAATGAAGTAAGAAGCCAAGAAACAGATAAATACGGCCATCATATAAATCTCTAACTGAAAAAGAACCAAATAAAATTTCAAAGGCTTAGGATGCAATGGATTTTAAGGAACTAAAAGTCAGAGTATAAAGAAAGTCTACAAGTAGTTATAAGGGACAAATAAAGGACCACGAGATGAAAGAATTTTACAAGAATGATTACATTAAGTATTAGGAAACAGCTATAATTGAGGTCTGCTATGAAATCTCCAGACCAAAAAGCTAATAAATGAACAGGAATTTAAATCCACAGTAAAAATTGTCATATTGAAATTCAATATTATAAAAGTGAAAGTCAACATGAAATTTCCTCGCACACAGAAACTATCCAATCCATAAAAAAACTTAATTTTTAACCACATACTAATATAAAAACATTTGATTTGTTTAATTATGACGATAATGGTGCTAAGACACAGGGGTAAAATCATTGGAGGAGATTTTAACAGTATATATCCTAAATATCAGTGATTTTTCAGTGGTCAAAACAGACTCCTAAAGAAGCCTTCACCGCGGCCATAGAATCATGGTATCAACGTTCCAAAAATGTGTACGGCTGCAGGGAGATTACATCAAAAAGTAACATAAGTTTCATTGTTTTTAAGGTGAATAATTAGTTAGAAAAAAATTGGAGGCCTTATAACTTGAATGCACCTCGTACTTACATATAGGTTCTTTTAAAGGACAGTGTCTATTTAAAATCAAACTACATAAGTTTTAGAAACCAATTGTTATTGCTGAATTATTCCCTTCACCATTTTCACACATATATTGGAAAGGAATGACCTCCACTTACACAGTGTTCATAATGTTAATTCACCAACAAGCATATCTTTGAGGGCCCCATGACAACAAATCTTAATAAACTACCTACAAACTGGTTTAATCTGTGGTTTGTGAATAAACTTCAAGAAGGTCCTGTCTATTCTGCTTTTGAAACTTGGTTCCAGATGTTTGACAGACCTGTTACCAGAAGATCTGTTGAGAGCCACTGAACCAAAGACCAATGACATGATTTCTTACAACCTTCTACGACTAGATAGTTTTCAATTATTATTTCCCCTTCTCCAAATACCACAACATCCATATCCAAATCATGGGGGAAACCCAAGCATTTTAAGGACAATTTCAAACAAGGTAGTGATTCATTTAACTTTGTCATATTCTACTCATTACAAATTACTCTGAATACTTCACAAACTCAACTTCATCCCATTTTCAAAACAAAATTCAGTGTCTTCAGGACATTTCTTTCCTTTCTTTAAAGGAACTTCATTGCACCTACTTTAAAAACAGACCAAGAAAAAAAGTGTTACTAGGATCACTGAAATATAGATCTTTAAGCATTAAAAAAAAAAAGTATTTCAATTCAATAAGCAATTGTTACTACACCATAACATTTTTAAAAATCATTATGGATACTATTTTTGCAACAACTAGGAAAAGTTAATTGGTAAAGACTTCTCTGTACTTTTCCAGTTAAACATAAATTGCTAACAATGAAACTTTCCTGCAGAGTTTCTTCTAGCTTTGCACTGACTAGTGTATTCCTAATAAACAGCAAATCTGTTGCAGCCACATAAAAGGACAGTACAATAAATTAAAAAAGATTCACTCTCAAGGCAACGCTTTTCTCTGTCAATATCAACTACTTAGCTGATGACATATAGACCAATGATTTCAAAGTGTGCCAAGGTCAGAAAACAAAGTTCAGCCTTCTGCCAAATGATCAAATACCTCATCACTATTTTGTAATACACTCTGTTTCATGATAGAACTCAAAAGTTGAAGAATGACATGTATTGAATTCACTGTATTAGTTACTTAAACATTAAATGCTTTGCTCCTATAAGTAGGCCATTATAAACTCATTCGTTAATCGAAGAGGCCAATTGAGGATCGTAATGGAAATCCTCAAATGAAATTTATATGAAACTTCAATAGAAGAAATAAGATTGAAATAAAGATAGAAAAAATGAGTAGTCATAACAAAAAATAATCCACTTAGTGATTCTATTTGTGCATAATGGTATTATAAGTACAAAGTTATATAAAATAATCAAAATTCTCATAAATCAATACATTACGGAAAGATTACTTCATTTTAGAATGAATTTAGAATTTTATAACGACTTCTATTAACCAGAGAAAAAATGTACTGTGGCCCGTTTCAAGAGGTACGAATTCTTACACATTTCAAGTGGTCAAATCAATAAACAAAAGCAGCCTTAATGAACGTTCTGAAACTAAGAGATGCTTATTCTTCACATCCAGCCTTTTTCAAGGATTCAGAATTCTTCCACCTTTAGTTCGTTTTCACATTTCACTCTCTACATAACTGTTTTGATCGTCGACATCTGATTTGAAGTTCAAAGGTATATCCTTACATTAGTGCAGAACTTACCGGAATATTCGGATTTGATTGGATGGTTTTCACTTGAGCGTTGACTGAGTTGCCCACAAGTGGTACAGACTTCATGGATTCCATCTGGTCCTGCGGGTGTTTCTTTCCTTGAGTTACATTCGTGGAGGAAGAAGTTACGGTACCAGCCGTAACAGAATCGCCCTTAGACTTTTCTTCTCCGCTGATTCCATGTCGTTTTCCAGACTCCATTGAATTAGAAGCGTTGGGTTGTCCATTTGCAATTGGGCCTTAAAAATTCGATGACGTATTTCAAATTCAATTATACGTCTGGTTTATGCGTTTGAATTTACCGGTCCATTAGACAAGGTTGTATTTCTCAACAAGAATTTACTGGCATTGTCGAAAATACTCACTTGAAAATTCCACTGTTGATGAACTGTAGCTAGAGACGCCAACTTCTGGCGCATCTGACATTTCTCATAAATAATTAAAGCAAAAATGTATTAGCCTTATGGATCTCAGTACCAAAGACCGATGACTCAGCTGACTTTCTTATCTGAAAATCATAATAACTCCTTTAAATTATATGCAACTAGCTCCTCAACATCATTCTCTATCTTAAACTACACGAATTATCACCATTTATCCTCGTTGCAATAGCTCTAATGAACTCTTTAACTGTGCTGAAAAAATATTAAAAGTAATATTTACACGATATTGTATCCTTGTCTTGTGAGGTGCAATGATCAGTGACCTATTTCCTTTATTATATATAGTACATGATGCCGAAAATTAACACTGAAACTTGGCGAAGGCACTGCTATATATACAATATTAAATTTGAAACGGAAGCAAACTAAATTACCATATAATATAACAAAATACAAACACGGGAAATAGTCTACATCAAGCAAAAATGTACTGTGTGTAAACAACTGACAGTCAACTGACACGAGCGTAACGAGTCAAGGAACATTTAATATTCACTAGAGACTCAATTAAACACTTCTGGTTATCTAGGTATTCATTTAAAAAAGAGCACATTCAATAAAAACAGTGAATAAAGCTGTAAAATACTACTAATCAATCACAGGAACGCAATCAGTTTTTTATTATTATGACGTTCACGGTGATTCTAAGAAAACCTACTTACCCATCAAATATGTACCTTTGTTGAGTTCAAGTGAAATTTCCAAATTGAAATTAATGATTGAAATGTGATATTAACCCAACTCATCTTCTAGTGCCAACGTAAGTCTGAAATTATCGATACGTGGCACTCCCACAATTCTGTGCGTCAGCACCGGCAGAAAATCGTAATTACACGAAATACAAGTGGCCGTGGCAGGGGGGCAAACTGGGTTAACCTTGACATAGTAACACTTACCACTGAGGAGATTGCATTTGATGGAAGAGATTTATTTCCGAGGGAATTTTTTTTTTATAATAGATCTTCAAGGAATAACAAGATCACATTAAAGAAGAACAATTTATTGAGAGGTGGTCAAACGACATGAAACACTTAAGAGAAGCTTTACACAATAGTAACACCAAGACAATTAGGAACAATATTAGTGGTACAGGAACTTCTAAATCAGGAATGTATTTAATATTCAACAATTATTAAATAATTATTTTCAAATGGTGCAGTCTAGTTGCAATACATATCCACAGAAAATTTCCAAAGATAACATTTCAAAGCACCTTTACCGTTAATCTTCTTACAAATGCATGGAAGAACTGGAATAACAATACATAATTGTACGTATGACATAGTAGATAAGTTCATCATTGATAAAGCACACCAAGGGATGTTTTCCCAAGGGAAACTACTACATAGGTACCTAATGACAAGATATGGATTTTTAATTATCACATTAAAAGCTGCCTAAAACTTGTGTCATATTAATGCGACCTTTAAAATTGCCAATTACATTACTTAATAAGCAGTAGTGAATAAATTTGAATTGCCTTAAAATTAAAGCAAAGCAAGTGGTATGACTAGTAAAAGTTAAATGGTGATTCAATGAATAAATTAGTGATTTTGCATGTAAACGAATGCAATGCATAAATATCAATAATAAAAATGAAATGCAGTTGAATTGACCAATTAAAAATAACAAATGAATTCATAAAATTAACTTCAGCCAGAATCAAGAAGTTTTGTTAACTGCTGAGCTTGCTTTCTCACACGTTCTTCAGTTAGTGAATTCAACACCTGTTTTATTCCTCTTCCCTTCAAGTGCTCCTTCAGTTTTTCTGAAATCAAAATTAAAATATATTAGTACCTGCTGCCATCAAGTTATATAAAGGGCCAATAAAGTAAACATTTTCAATAATCGCTAGGGTCAGGGATGTTCACTGACACCTTTTGTGTATCACAATTTTCATATGAAAATTTTCTCATGATGTTATTTTAAGTTCGTTTCCAATCAAATATTTTTTGGCATTTATGACTGTAAGAATTTATAAATTATAATTTAAAATTAAGTGTAACCAAGTCCATTGAATTTCTTTCTGGTGAGAATCCCTCTCATCACTCTCATGTGTTACAGAGCCTCTTTTATGAATGGTAATCTACTGGTTAATGTAAGTTTTTGATGAGCATCAGCTTGGGTTGCGCATTAGATCTAACTATAATCCCTCTTCAAATATGCATACTTCCTACCCCCTATAATTCTGTCCAAAATCCCTATTCTCTTCCTACTCCTACTCAGCTTACCCAACATTCCACCCTTTATTACAACATTCAACAACCCATTGCCTCTTTAGTACCCCTTCCATCAACATTTCCTGTCTTTTTTGGATCTCTCACAGCAAACACCTCTCCTCCCCTACCATTCTCAAAACTTCTTCGTTCGTTTTCCTCTCTGTCCACTTCACCTTCTCCATCCG
>WURS02000016.1:3590443-3606927 GCA_011762765.2 Rhinocypha anisoptera | reverse complement strand
GGAGAGAGAGAAGCTATAGCGCCATGGGAATTGAAAGGTATAACGGTTTTCAATTGATGTGGACAGGTATGAAAATAGGTTCCTTCGCACGGGTATTAAAGTTTCTCCCTGTTTGTCTGATGTAGACGGCATCACAATCGGAGCATTGCAGGTAATATATGCCGCTCTGCTGCCCGAAATCCTCCTTGTCTTTCGTTGAGCCTAGTAGATTCCCTGACGTGGTTTTATTATAAAATGACTCTCTCATCTTGTCTTTTGGGAGTAACCACTGTATTGTCAGGGAGATGTTTCCAAGAAAAGGAATTCTACGCCATTGTCGTGTGTCCTCCGTTGGTGTGTTATATATTTCTCTCCTGGCTATTTGGGAGAGCTTCCTTCTGTGGAGGGTATCAACTGAGGACTCGAAATACCCGTTGTTCACAGCAATACACTTAATTAGCCGAAGTTCTTTATTCGCATTCTCAGCTGTAAGATCCCATCAAAACCTGTATCGGTCACAGGCCATCCTCCATAACCATGATACAAGAGAAAAATCTGATATATGTACCCTTTAATAGACTGACAAAAACCCACAAGACCCATAGGATCCTAGGTATAAAACTATTCAATAAATTACCACCTGGGTTGCAGAAGGTGTCACTAGAAAAATTCAAAATTGTTGGCAAGATGGTTGATAGCCAACCCTTTTTATGGTATAAATTAATATTTTGAATTAGACATTAACTGCAGCTAAATTATGCTGGATCATTCAGGATTCCTTTTGGATTATTTATTATGTATAGTGTGCTTTTTTTGCTTTTGTATGTTTCTTTGTACTTGTGTATTTTGATTGTCTTTTCTGTCTGTATTTATAACTGTGTCCAGTGTGGACTTGATCAATGCTTCAAAGTCGAAGATCAATAAAGATTTCATTCATTCAAATAAGCAAAAAGACTAAAGGCTGCACCTGGAAAATTATTCTAATTATTTAAAATAAATATATATGGAGAAGCATTTTTTTCATACCACAATCAGTGAGCAGGCCAAGAATGAGTAGCACATGATTTGTGACCTCCTCATCCCCAGCATCCAACTCAAGGAAGGCACAGAGTACATCCATTATACCCATTTCCAGGGTCTGAAATACAAAAAAAAGATGTGAGGTCACAAAATGAAGACAAAGCAAACAGAACAAGAATGTTTTCAGAATTGAATAAAGAGGTTAAGTGAACCACCTTTCTCTGCTTCTCCTCTTGGTTTATTAGAAGATTCATGAGGAACCCAGCAGAGACGTTTCTCAGTTGCCTCGATGCAACTATCCACTGAGTTTCATTGTTCAAAGAGGCTTCTCCCGCACCACCTTTGCTCTTTGGGGAGGATATGGACCACTTGAGAACATTTACGAGAGTTGCCAGACCATCAGACTCCATAATGAGCTTCCTTCCATCCTCTGCATATCCAACGACCGGAAAACCAATTACATAATACAAAGGGGAACGTTAATAATAAACCACTTTACCATTAACATGAACTTTAACAATGCTGAATCAATAGATAATTAAAATAATGACTAGTAGGAATTTTAAAAGGTTGTAGAAAATTTAAAATTTTTGGGGCTATACCCTCATCTCAAGTGGGAAGATCATATCTCCTAGGTATATAATAAAATTAATATAGCTTACTACCAGTCTTAAAACACACAGTCCGTTTGGCTATCCAAAAATGTATATTATGGCTTATTTTACTCAGTAATTTCTTATGGAATTGTAATATGGGAATAGTCATTCTCATTTAAACAGGTATTTTTAATTCAGAAAAAAAAATGGTGAGAACCATGTGTGAACAACATTATCATGCCCATTGCCAACCACTTTTAAAATATATATGTATTAACTGTAACATGTATATATTCATTGCAGTGTAAAATACGTAATGAAAAAAAGAAGAATCACTTTAATATGAATAGTAGTTACCACTGTTATAATCTTATAACACATAAAATATACACATGGAAAAATTAAACCTATGTTAGTTTAAGGACCAACATCAGTGTATACAAAGTTATTCAACAAATTATGTAATTGTTTTAAAAAGTAACCAAGAATTCTCTGTTTAAAGGAAGATCATTTGCATATTAGGTTGACAAGTGCTGTGATATGGTAACTGAAAAGATAGAACATGACTCTTAACCATTTGGTAATGCCTATATTTTCACACTTCATTTTGATGCATTATTTTCATGTACTATGCATTGTCTTCTAGACAATTAAATATTATTATTTTTATGCTGTCTACATTAGAATCAAATGCAATGACGATCATGTGAAGTTGTAAAGAACTGCCCTATACAATCTTTTGGTAGAAACACCACAGAATCTGAAATAAACAAGCATAAAATGAATTTTTTTTAATGTTATGTAACAACAAAACACTGGGTTGTTCCACAAGAAATATTTTATTCACTCATGATCTGGGTTGCAACAACAAAGCTTAATTATCATTAGATACCTGATGATGATGCTTCATCACTGAAACTCAGGTCGTGAAGCAAATAAAAATTTCATATGGTGTTTCCTTATAAAGTTTACAATGTCAGGCTTCACTCTATGGAAGTTTTGTATGTCCACAATTACAAAATGATTGTATAACATACTTTTCCAAAGATTTTCAGTGCAAATCTGTGGAAAATGTCTAAAATTCACAGAAAAGTATGAAAAGAAAATTTGTAATCATGGATGAGTTAAAATTCACTGAGGAGAGCAGAACTTGTTAGAGTTTGATTATAAAACAATATTAATTTCAATACTTTGTGAATCTTCACAAAATTAAACAGACCACGACCAGTTACAACGATAATCGCCATCATTTGGTTAAGATAGTCATTGAAGATTCGCCAGAAGAGGATGAATATTGTTGAAATTAGTCATGCTCAGTTAAACTTATTGGAAATATATCAATTATTGAAGTAAATATTCTTTTCTCATTTCATAATGCATGGATTTCATAAAATTATGCCTGACACAACAAATTTAATAAAAATTTTTATAACTTTTATTTTCTAACCAATTACTTCTTAGCAAATCCAATAAGAATGTGTGACCCAGTAATTACTAGTCATAGAAAACTCTGGTAGACAATATGTCAACATAAATTCACACCATCCCATTGATTTTCAGGTATTTGCTTTAAATTGTCAATCTTTGTACACCCCAAAAATCATGTTCATTATGTGGCATCACATGGTTACTCACGATTTTCATAGCAGATGTTTCCCAGGGCACGACAAGCTTGCGTCAGGGTCGCGCGAGTGGAGGCAGCTTCCTGTTCTAAGACAGGTGTTTCAGGAAGGCATAGTAAGGCCAGTAGAGCATTTATCAGCGTAGGGTGCTTCAGACATGCTTCCCGTCCTGCGTCACATTTGGCCACCTCAGCTATGGCCTTGGCTGCTTCCACCGACTGAGGGCCTTTGCGTGAGCTAGCTAGGATTATTCCTAGTTGGTCCAGAAGTGCATTTAGGGTGGGTCCACCCAAGGCTGCAAATTGACAGGACAAGTTCAAGGTCAGGCCTACAACTGGCATTACACAGTAGATGAGGATTAGTACTTTAAAAATAATTATTCTTCAAAGACACAGAAGATAAGGGAATTTGTACTGCAATTCAGCATACTGTGGTAATTATGACCAGAGTAATAAAGGATTACCAATCGCTTTTTCTGTTCACAAAACCTGTAATCTCCCATTCAAGGCATTTATTTATCATGAAGTACTCAAGGACATCTGTTGTTTCCTTGATACATTTTGATTATGAAATCAGCAACCCTTATGTGAATTCCTAACTATTGTTTTTAGAAGAAGAGAATTCACAGTAGAAAAGTAGTAGTCTGTTTGTTAGGGTGCTTAGAAAACTGAGGTCATTTTGCACCAAAGGATGAAAAAACTTCTTATACCAGGTCACTTTTTAAAATGGGTTCTACCTCTCCTTTAAAAAGTAGATTATCTAGTGGACAAATAAAAAAGCTTATAAACATCACATTCGAGTATTTATATGCATGTAAATGATTGAGGTATAAGATAAGAAGTTAATGATAAGCTATAAGCTCAATGTGACGATTTAGTTTTCTTAATGATTTGTAAAAAGTTAATGAATGGACAATGCAGCCAGTCAAAAAAGAGTCAACTTGTACCAATTATATGAAAGCACTAAATTTCCCTTTGTGAAAATCCTCTTATTTTGATTTTTAAATTGAGACACAAGGAAAATTGAATAGGTACATACTACACAAAAAAATAACACATACCAAAAGACAATGTAATACAATTATGGAATAAAGTTCCCATTTCAACTAAGGAAATATGATTACCATTACTGAGCCAGAGTATATTAATTAAAATCACTGAGCAGGCCAACACCTGGTGGAAATCCATAATGAAACAAATGGAGTTTGTCACTTGTACATATTTCTACAAAAGAACAGAAAATCAACTGGTTTCGACAATAATCGTCATCACCTAGTTACCATCATGATGATGATTATCGTCAAAACAGGTTGTTTTTTTCAGTTCTTATTGTGAAATATACACGAGTGATCTCTATTTGTTTAACCATTAATTCTTGTTTACTAAAATATTTTATTAATACTTCATTAAATAATTTACCTGCACCCACAACTATCATACTTCAATTATATTATAAGTCATAACCCACTTAATCATCTATGCTGTCACAGGTATCATAGGCTGAAAATATGAAGACTACTTGGAGACATCTGTCATCTGTATTTTTTCCCAAGGTCTAAACTTTTGAATTCAATTTTTTTACACATGCATTAGATTCTTATTGTGTACTAATGGTAAAAATGTAGAAATGGGCAGTTATAATCTCTGAACCACATAACTCCACTGTTGATGAGCTTTAAAGCTAAAAAAACTGGGTAATCATGATGAGAAAAATGAATATTTATTTAGTAAATGCAGAAATTAATTTTTAAGTGAAGAAATTTCTGTATAACACAGTAAGGATATTCTTTGTCTGACTAGAGGGTTTTTTATTGAAATATTATAAATTTTAAAAGAATCTAAATTGCATATCAAATTGACAAAACACTCAAGGCTACTAGTACTTCATCATACATCTAATGAATCACCTTTTCAACAACGATAAAATAACAAAATCATTATCAGTGAGGATCAATATTGTATATCCAAGAGTTTTTTAAAAATATTTTTCTTTTCCTACCAATTCAGTTCAAATTAAATTCTCAGAATTATTATAGTGTCAAACTGTCAAAAGCTTTTGACAAAGTTGACCATATCGGCTTATCATCAAGATGAGTCAATTAGCACTGCAAATGGATAGGAAAATAATCTCTTGGGTTAAGGACTTCCTGCAGGGATGAACAAAAAAGGAAAGGTGGGAGAAATGTGCTTCACAGATACGAAGGTAACATCGGGAGTTCCACAGGGAACCTTGAGGCCTTGTCCTTGGGTCACTTTTGTTTTTAATCATGTAAATGATCTTCTGGATGAAATGAATTCATCAGTGTATCTCATTGAGGATGACTGCATTGTCTACAGGCAAATTGAAAACGAGAGTGATCACGAAGTCCTTTAAAGGTATATACATAAATAAAATGGCAGATTGGGGACATAAAAATGAGTTGATATCAATGCTAGCAAATGTCAATTCATCACTTTTAGTAATAAGGTAAATACAACTAACAGAGAGTACAACTTCTTGGGTCAAATAATCCCAAAAATGTGGTGGAAGTAAATATTTAGGTGTAGTATATCTATATAATGAAAGATTTAGGGTGGGGGACAAACGCAGAATGCATAAAAAATAAATCCTAAATTGGGTGATGAGAAACCTGAAAGGGGAACAATGCAGCCACTAAAGAAAAGGCTTACGAGGGTGGTCTGAAAAGTTTCCGACCCAACAAAGATCCAAGGCATTTTTTCTGAATTTTTATTTTTCAACATAGTCTTCTTGTAACTCTACACACTTCTCCCAGCAATGCTCCCATCTCTGTAACCCGTACAAAAAGTACTCTGCGTTTTTCTCTGCAACATAATTGTTCACAAAGGTGATTGTCCCTTCATTTGACGAAAATCTCTGTCCTCTGAGCGCAATTTTTAGATGAGGGAACAAAAAGAAGTCGTTCAGGGCTAGATCTGGTGAGTAAGATGGATGGTCAAGCAGTTCAAACCGTAATTTGTGGATTTTCGCCATGGCAACAGTGAGGTGTGAGACGGTGCATTGTCTTGGCGAAACAGGATTTTCTTTTCCTGCAAATGTGGCCATTTTTCCGCAAGTTCTGCCTTCAGCTTGTCAAGTAATGGTGCATAGTATGCTCCCGTAATGGTTTTTCCTTTTTGAAGATAATCAATTAAAATAACTCCATGACCATCCCAAAAAACAGTTGCCATCACTTTCCCAGTCGAAAAAACAGTTTTTGTTTTTTTGGAGCCGGTTCCCCCTGTACAGTCCACAGTTTGGACTGTATTTTTGTTTTGGGCGTATAATGGTGTATCCAAGTTTCATCTACAGTAATTAATCGGCGCCAAAACTCGGATTTATTGCTCCTAAACTGAGCTAACAGAGTGTTGGAAATGTTCATTCGAACATGTTTTTGGTCTAACATGAGCAAAACTGGGACCCAACGCGCAGACAGCTTTCTCATGTCTAAATGTTGATTTAATGTGACAAACACGTTCTTTTGACATGTTCATAACCTCTGCTATCTCTCTCACTTTAATTCGGCGGTCGTCTAGTACCATTTGGCGATGTTTTCGTCGGTAGTTGCAGTTTTTGGACGCCCCAAACGTTCGTCTCCCAAGCTCTTACGGCCACGTTTAAATTCAGCTGCCTAAAATTTCATTGTGGTAAATGATGGTGCAGAGTCCCCATACAATGAATCGAACTCATCTTTGATTTTCTTAGGCGTATTGCCTTTCAAAATCAAATATTTAATAACAGCTTGATACTCGATCCATTTTCACAAAAACACTCACATCAACTCACTCAAACAACTGTTACATAACAACTGTGTGTCCAAAATGGCTGAAACCTTAGTGAGTAACTGTCAACAGATGAACAACAAAATTCACTTGCTTTTATTTACAAATGCTGCCGTCTTCATGCTGAGGTCGGAAACTTTTCAGCCCACCCTCGTATGCTGCTAACTATCCATTCTCATTGTTGCTAATTCTCCATTTATCTGCCTCAACATTCTCATTTCAGGAATATTCAACTTCTTTTTTACACTTTGGTGATTGACCTCTAGTAACATAGTTTATAATAGTATTTTTATAGAGTATATGACAATAGTTTTGCATCAACAATAATGCTCATTTAGCACCACTCAAATCAGCATAAAAAACCATTTAGACAAACACAACATGGGTGGGACTTAAACCTGCACATCCTTTGGATTAGCCAGTAAATGCACTGCCCACCAGGCTAACCCAGCTGGCAGGAAATTCATTTACCAGTTCATCTAAAAGGATATGAAATATGCAGTTTTCTTCAGGAATATATACACTTCCCATATAATTAAGTATGTTTTCTCATAAAATTTTCAAAATTTTCTGATAGTAATTTGTTTTAAATGCATCATAGTCTGAGTACTATGAAGCATTTACCAAATACCAAATATCACTTTTGACATTCTTACAAATACCAAATTTCTTACCATTTACCAAATATGCTTTCATTTATACAAGACAGTTATTCATTCACATTAATAAAGGAATTTATTGTGAAGTATGCTTAATTTTCATTCTCTAGAAATAATTTTTCTCTATTCTTAAATTAACATTTAATGTAAACTAGTGAATATTCTAAGGCCGTACTGAGCTTAAGAATATTGGTAGAAAAAATGACCTATGTAAACAAATTACTATACATGGCACATTAGAAAAGGCATTTGATAACATGGAATGGAATAAGATGCTTAAGTTTATGGAGAAAATAGACATTGATTACAATGATAGAAGAGTTATGTACCAACTCTACCAGAATCAAGTCACTACAATGAAAATGGAAGAATAGTAGAAACTAAAATAAATAAAGGAGTTAGGCAAGGGTGTAAGCTCACAACAGAGTTGTTCAATATATACATAGAAGAAGCAATAAAGGAAACAGTAGAGAAGGGCATCAGAGGAATCAAAGTGAATTGAGAAGAAATTAATATTCTGCATTTTATGGACGATATAGCAGTCATAGAATAGAAAAGTGAATGACCTACAGATTACCTTGAACATAATGGAGTAAGTACTGAATGAGTACAACATGAGAATAAATAGAAGGAAGACTAAAATACTGCATAGTATGTGGAAAGAAGCTGAGTGCAAATGTTGAGCTACAAGGAGAGAAGTTAGATCAAGTGGAATCCTTTACCTATCTGGAAAGCACAATTATATGGGATTGAAGAAGTTCTATGGATATCAAGGGTAGATTAGCTCAGGCTAAGAAGGCATTCATTATGAAGAGGCAACTACTATACTCAAGATGTCACTCCAAACACTGAAGTATGATGTGAAAACGTACATATGGAGCATGGCATTCTATGGATCAGAGACATGGACCATTGGAAAAATAGACCAAAAAAAATAGAAACCTTCGAAACATGGTTCTTGAGGAGAATACTGTAAATCAAGTGGATTGGACAGAGTTAGGAAGTGTACAGAAGAGTGGAGGAAGGCAAGTCAATGTGGAGTACTATGATAAAAAGAAGAATAAGGTGAATAGGACACACCCTGAGACATAATAGGTTCATGAAGAATAGAATAGAAGAGAAGACCCTATGAAGAAGACCGAGGAACAAATATACAGGGCATATTATCAGAGACGTTAGAAGGAAGAGCTACCAAGGGGTAAGAGAGTTAGCACTAGATGGGAAAGGATGGAGTGCTGCAGTCTTTGGATTGAAGTGCTAATCTAAGTAATTTAAATTTTTAAAAAGGAGACATATAATTTTTGGATTCATTGAAGATCATATTTTAATCAAGCTTTTAATCATTCCGAGATCATCAAGACTATTTACCTCCTTAATTTGTGATATATCATCATCAACAAAAGTCATCTGCTTTTACAGGTCCATGTCTCCCTTTTCTCCTCTGGTCCCTCTTATCCTCTCTAGTTCTCTTCAGTCTTCCATATCCTTTTCTGCCCTTCAATCTATCATCTTTAGTCTTCTTCCTTTCTTCACTTTTCCATTCACAAATCCTTTCATCACATCCCTTGGCAAACACTTCATTCTCAATGCCTTGCCTATCCAGTTATTATTTATTTTGTTCAGCCTCCTGTCCCTCCAGTCTACCACCTTTTTCTGTGACCCTTTTAGTTCTTGCTCAATTACCTGGTATTTGCAAAAATTGCAAGGACTTTTTAATCATATTTTTTTATATAAATTTCTGTTTGCACATAGAAATTTATATAAAACCTCATCTGTATGTTGAAGACGTGTACAAATATATGTGTTAAAGCCAATTCTTTTTTAATTAAATTTTTTTTATTTAAAAAATACACTGCAATTTCACAATTTTATTCTTATTCTAACAATCTGGTGATGCTATGCTGTGGTGAAACCCGGGTCGTGAGAATGAGAATAAAATTGTGAAATTACAGTTTATTTTAAAAATTTTTTAATACACGATGAAAGAATTTCACAGAGTTAACCCTGAAATTATCGTCAATTCTTTTATTTGCATTGTAAACAATATATTTGTTATTTTTTCTTGTATACAAGAAAGGAAAAATATTTTAAAAATTTTATAAATAATTTGTGACAAACTTGGTATCATTTAATATTATATATTCTTTATCATTGTTTTATTTCAACCATCAGGAGAGGGATTTTGACAAACATGTCGCTTACTGCAGAGATGAGCCCCAGGCACAGGCATTTTTGGAAGAAAATGAAGCTGTGAGGGAATATTTTGAGGTAAGGAACATTATTACTTGAAATTATATGCATGCTCCTGAGAAATAAGAAAAAAGAAATTCTACGTATTTTTCCACTTCGATTTTTAATCTGGTACGACTAGTTTCAATGCTACGGCGTCATCTTTGGTACCTGAAGATGACGCCGTAGCGTTGAAACTAGTCGTACCAGATTAAAAATCTTAGTGGAAAAATACGTATTATTTCTTTTTTCTTATTCCTCAGAAATGGATTTCCACATAGTTATGCCTGAAAATATAGAATGCATGCTCTTCTTTAAATAGATATTCATTTTTTGTATTCCTGAAATCAACACTGGACAATCTGGCAGTAGAATAACTTTTTCACCTCTTCATTGACTAGTCCTTTTATTGTTAATTGTCATTATATTTCTCATATATATTTTGGAAATAATAACAATAGCCTATATTTGCCTATTTATATAATTATATGCATTATTTTACATGATATAAGGTGAATCATATCATAGAATTGTTTAACAGCTAAGTGAAGGGAATATACATATCACTATACACCACCAATCAGATAATTAAACATGATTAACGTATTATTAAACAGAGTATTACATTCTGTGCTTTAAACGTGTATTTCACTTCAACAGAAAGTGAGATGGACATTTTATGTATTTTAAATATTCAGGAACATCATTTTATGTCTTAATCTTCATTTCTTTTTGGCCTTGTTTTAAGGCTTTTGTTCTGAGGCTATCATAATGCACATTTTTACTGTTCTTATAAAATGGTCATATAAACAATATTTTAATTAAAAGTCTAATTTACCTAAATGGGGTCATTTGTGTAAATAATCTTTGCATACATTAATGACTGTCTTATCATTACTGCCAACCATTTAGGCAAATTAATTTTGGCAAACAATATCATTTGTCCTTTAAGGTATTTAGTCACAAAGTACGTTTGCCACCAGTTAAATGCAGTCAATAGTCATATATTTACTGATTAGGTACCTAAAATACATAGACTAGTTTGATTTATGCAGCTAAATTTTTACTGAAATAAACATCAGAATATCCACCTCAGTTCCATCCTCTTTTCCTCGGTTAGATAACCAACTCATTTCTCATTGTTGAAAACAGAGGAATTATAAGGGAGCCATTTACCCTCTGTCCAACTTCGTGTTCCTTTTATATTTTTCCTTTAAGATTGCTTGTGGGTTTCGGCCGCTTCGTTGAATCAGACAGCGAGAAATGTGCTTTTCAGAGCAGATTTCGAATGTAGAAACCAAGATCTTGTAGAGCTCAATCGCATGTAATCTGAGAATTTTATTTAACTTTTTTGAAAAAAATTCAACGTCACGTGGTTTCGGCCACCATATTCCATCCACTTTGGCGTAAAATGATATGCGCTGTTCCTATATTTTTAATATTACTGCAATGTTCATACGTATCGATAATCAAAGTACTATTTTCGGTCATTGTACTGTTAAATTTTCTCTACGAAACACAAGCTTCACGAAATCGGGAGAATAAGGCAAGAATGTTTTAGGTGTATAAACCTTTAGAGGCCAGTGAAATTCATGAATCGTAACTTGAGCGAAAGGGTTGCATTCGTCTTCAAAGTAATATCTTAAGTTCTCCATCGTCCGGAAAAATAAGCGTGATTAATAATTTGCAGAAAAGCTTTGCTATATGTATTCAGAAAAGGGAGATTTTTCTGCCCCGTCGTAAAGAATGCTCTGTTTTGCTGGAGTAGCATCGTTTTCTCTACAGGCAACATGTCGGTCGTACTTTGTCACTGGATTCTAATGACTTTTCTCACTTCTTTGGATTGTCACCAAACTGGAGAATGAGAAATTGTGAATCAGGTGCACTCGAGGTGACATTAACGCAAATGTTTGCCAAAAATAAAAACTGGAAACTTATATCAGTGCGGAGTATTTATATCGCAATCTCCTTACCTTTCTCTGCCACGCTAAGCTGAGCACCAATTAATTTTCCCAACACATGCCTATTCCGAACATGCCTCTGAAACTGGAACATCTCCTTTGATATATTTTCGTGTTCTTGTAGGGGGCGATACACATGTAATATCATACCGCATTAATGATCGAATTGTGTCTCTAAATATGAAAAATCATTTTGGTTATTTGAGTCCTTCAATTTTATTTGTAGGTATCTCCTTTGAAATGGACTGGAAAAAGGTGTTTGTCATTTTACGCAATCCGGGCTAAAGAATATCAGTAACTCAAATATTTTTTAATGTCTACAAAACAGGGTTTGACTGAAGACCTCAACGGAAATTAATAACCGGCAAAGGTGATAACTTAAGTAAAAATTTTAATTAATGGATTTGGACGGTTTATCAGATTATTTTTCTTTTACGAGTGTGATCTCCTGACGAGTCTGACAAATGAGCAGCATTGAGAATTTAGGAAAAGTCCCATTCCTATCCTGCAATTTCACTCCTACAGAATCGGCGGTGGATATAACCACAGCGGCCCAAGTGTGATACTAACTTTTTATAATTGAACACCGGAATCAACTGAGAAGAACTCTCATAATGTATCTATTAACTGCGCTACTGCGCTAAAGAAATTTGGTTTTATTCGGCGAATGGTGGGGAATTAAGAGGTTGAGGTGGAATCTGGCAGTATTGAGATCTGTAGGGTTTTCTGCTCTGTCGTAAAGAATCCTCTGTTTTACTGGGGAAACAGCATCGTTTTCCCTACATGCAACCTGTCGGTCGTATTGATCAGGAGCCGTTCATTTCGGAACCAGAAATGAAACTATTAATTTATTAATTAAAAACGAAAGTTCCCTATTTGATGAATAGTTAGTTATTGAGTAGAATATATAAGGCTATTGATCTATTAAAATCATTCTATTATTTTCAAGCATTGGAAGTTTGCATAAAATATCTGTACTTAATTCCGATAAGAATTCTTCCTGCAGTAACACTAACTCACATTTCATTTTTACGCTGAGGGGAATATTTGAACTTCATTTTTTGTGTATGTGGGCGAAATCCCTATGAGAAATGAAAGAAAGTTGATTGTGTAGCAAATTGATTTAATGAATTATTTTTTTCCTGAATTTCTCGATTATAACATTGGAAAACTAATTTCTCAGAAAATTATTTAATAACTCTCCATATATTATTTTTAATGTCCGGTGCCTCGAATTCCCTGTCTGTCTTGAAGAGTAAGATGTGATTTCAAAGGGAAAACTTTAAAAAATTATTGAATGTATATTTTAGTAATAAAGTCATATATTATTCTTCTGTTGAAACAATTCTTACTCCTAGATTATTCGAACTATAATTTACTACTGGTCATTTTACTTTGTTTACACAGGAGGACTGATAGTTAATATTTTGTCCCCAAGATTTTTTCTTTTGCAAAAAAGCATTATTTCGATTTATTCAACAGTATTTTTTTTAACTCATTCACCAAAGATTATTTCTTGCCAAGAAACTTATTCTGGGTAACCTCTTAATGTACACTTGAAATCCTAAAGATAGCTTCGAAATTGAGGGCATTAGCTTCTTGTTGGTAGAGTTTCTTAGTTTCAGAATTACGAATGTTATTTCGAGTTTTCGGTTACCATTCTTTCACGCGTTTCTATTTTTATTTTTTTTACTTATTTAAGTTCCCTGATAATATATTCACATTCCCCCCGAGTTACGCCACAGCCAAAAACAACTAGTTCTTAAAAAAATATCTTTTTCGGGATGCAAGGCACTTCAAAATCTTATTTTATTCATTAATTTTATCGTTTTTACCCGTCTACATCCTTAGGAATAAGTGTATTGATGTCATTTTCTGATATTGTGTCAGGTGCTTGTTGATACAAACGTGTGCACGGCCTGCTATTGCAGTACCGATTTTTCATCAAAATCAAGTTCATTATCTGTAAGGTAGTGCTGCTAGGTTGCTGTTAATGTTGAGTTTTACACAAAGAGAAAAAATTCTCTACTCAGTTTGTTACTCAATCAATCTCTTGTTATTTCTCATTGTGGCTAAAATGGAGTTTCCTCAGTGTGAGCATAAAAAGTGTGGGTTAGTGTTAATGCAGAAGGAATTTTATAGGATTTCGATAATTAGAAACATTGTGGAGTAGTGAACTTTGCAAGTTCAA
This sequence comes from Rhinocypha anisoptera, assembly GCA_011762765.2. Taxonomy (NCBI): domain Eukaryota; kingdom Metazoa; phylum Arthropoda; class Insecta; order Odonata; family Chlorocyphidae; genus Rhinocypha; species Rhinocypha anisoptera. Next base: position 3,592,891 of record WURS02000016.1, on the reverse strand, counting down.
GAGTTTTCTGCAGTACAAGGCAGGCTCGAATTGATGAAGCTAATACACAAACATACATGCATACATACACACACACTTGCAGAAGCACACGAGAAACATAGAACACAAATGAAAGAACACTTACACTTAGATCCGAATTTTCGGTGGTCTAGGCACACTTTTTTCTTAGGAATCGAGGAAGTAGAACATATATATATATAATAAAAATATGTTTAAAATTATATTAGAATATCACCATAGTATTCAACCCTAAGTCGGTTTGATAGTTGATGATAGAGGTCACCTAGTACTAATCCCAATGGTGTGTGGAAATTCATGCATCAGGTTAGGAAGGGAAGTTCCTTTCCATGTTCCGCATGTTGTTGCCTACGGAGAACTGGCACTCATAAATACACTGAATTTTGGTTTAGGTCGCTCGAAAGTATAGCCTGGGAAAACAAAAGGAGAGGAATGATGCTGTCCTTTCCATGATATAAATTTATTTTTGGCTTGTTTCAAAATGACACATGGAGAGAAAGCACTTGGAATGACGCCTGGAAACATATTTATTGCGTCCTTATATAGTCCTCGTACGATTAATTTTGGAATTTTACACCGAAATAGTAAAAGCATGCTGGAGAAAAAAGTAAAGCATCAGTGTGAACAGAAAGTCAGAGGGAAATATACCTAAACAAGCATTCCAGAGAGGGAATTTATCGTAGGGAATTTAGAATTAACTTTGCTATTTCCATATAAAGATTTATTTGGCCTGACTATGGTTTAGTTACATAGTAACATTATCAAGGTGTTGTCACCTTGATGATGTTAATATGTAATGACACCATGGTCGGACCAAATAAATCTTTATATGCAAATAGCAAAGTTAATTCTTCTAAATTCCCTGCGTTGAATGACTTTCACAAAGTTACGTCCGCAACTGTGTCTTACATTCCAGAGAGGGCCCCCAAAGGTGGGCTCGGAAACAAGTTTTTATCAAGATTCGTCCAAGGAAAGGTGACAGGAGATCGATAGTATACTTCAGAGGTTGCAAAAGAAGATTTGAGATGAATGAAACCTGTGAAAAGTAAATAATGAATTTCAGGGAAAACCCTGTGATCGAGAAGAGAAGAAGGTACGGAATACCGAGAGCCGTGAGGAGAAAAATCATTCCCAAAATAATAGATTAAATTCATGACTTAGTGTGGATATTCTCTTTCTCCGAATATTCTCGGCGTTGCTGGGAACATTTGGAGAAACTACAGTTCACTAAGTGTCATCATAGAAATATCTAACGACGAAATAATCCAAAGGCGAACAAGGAAGGAGACAAAACATGGGAGACACCAATCCAAGACGTCACGAAAGAGTTAAAAAAAAAGATTGGGGTAGGTAGAACTAACTAAGAGTGAACTTCTCGTGTTTGGGCGACATTTCGATTGCTGGATGCTCAGTTTCATCCATCTCAAAACTATCACGTGGACTCTTTCGCGTCCTTATTATTTTCTTTTGGTTTTTTTTCCTCTCCGGAAGAATTCCTGCACCTTTGGGTTCTCAGTTCTCCTTCGAGACCGTATGCCACTCCGCAGTGGAAGTTCTTAATTTTTTTAGACTCAAAGGGCTCCTCAAGTTCTGAAGAGTAACACAAGACACGGAATTGGCACCTGATTGGGAAATCTCATCCGAGAGACTTTTTTCGCCAAATTCGGTGCTCCCTCATCAGTATGGGAATAGTGAATTTCAGTGAAATTTAAATGCTCCGCCAGCACACCCCTTTTTCAAAGATTAGAGTTTTGGAGTTCAGCTCAGTCATTAGAAAAATGTAGTTCAAAATATCACTTCCTAAACAAGTTTTCCTCCAAAAAGCACTTTGATAATTATAACCACTCTTAATGAGGGATCTTTCATCCTTTGGAGTGATGATTTCAGTGATGGATCCTGGAAAAAAAAACTCCTCGAGTCCCCTGGTCCCCGGAAGGTTTCGTAGCGGCACCCTATCGGACTCCTCCATTCTATTTTTATTTTTGTAACGTTTGCACATTTTTCAAACGTTAGTGCCACGTAGTCGACCAGCCGGGCATATTGTTTTCATTTTTTTCGCTATAAAGTTACGGGCCAGATATGTATTGAAATGACGCGGAAGCCATGTATTTATTTTGAAATCCTTCCAGTAAATTTAACGGGTACATATTTTATCCGGCTAACATGCGTCTTCCGCGCCTTTCCAAGTTCCAGGGTGGGTCGTTGGGAGGCCGCAGCATGAAATATTTTGTGTGTTACATCTGTTAATATTTCGAAATCTGATTTTCTAAATTGAGATTTTAATTTGATTCCCTCAGTTTTATGACAACGGGACGTCCTCCATGACATGGGCGAGTTAGTTTTCAGATCAAGTTCCCCACGCACCGTGCTCTCTCCCCCACTCCTCTCGTCTTACCCTCTCTCTCCCCTCTCTCTCCCCACTCTTTCTCT